>CAUYQV010098416.1:0-18442 GCA_963574575.1 Galagoides demidoff | reverse complement strand
GGCGCCTGTGGTCCCAGCTACTTGGGAGGTGGAGGCAGGAGACTCGCTTGAGCCCAGGAGTTGGAGGTTGCTGTGAGCTGTGATGCCATGGCACTCTACCCAGGGGGATAGCTTGAGGCTCCGTCTCAAAAAAAATAAAAAAAATTAAAAAAAAAAAAGAATTCAAAAAGCAAAATATGATAATGCCTACCTTGAAGGAGCATCGGAAGAGTCAATGGTTTTTGGATGTAAAGCACCCATGGAGTACTTGATCAATAGTAAGTAACATTATTTTATTTATTTATTTTTGCAGGGTTTTTTTTGGCTGGGGCTGGGTTTGAACCCACCACCTCCGGTATACGGGGCCAGCACCCTACTCCTTGACCCACAGGCACTGCCCTGTAGGTAACATTATTTTATAGGGAAAAAATATTGCTTTGCCTATTTCACTTAACATAGTCCCTGAGAGATCAATATGGCAAAACATGATTATAATTATTAAAATAAAGCAATAATCTTACTTGGCATTTTTCACAGCACTCTCCCAATGCACATTGAGAACCCGCTTTGAGTTTGCACGTTTTAGCATCACAGCAAACGTTGGTACATTCCTAAGAAATACCAGAAAGAAACACAGAGGCCAGATTACCTTTTGTTCCTATTACAACACAATTTGTGACATAAGTTATTTATCACGCGGACATGAGTTTGGCATAGTCTCAAAATTATTTTTAGAAAAATAAAATATGAAATACAATAACATTATAAAACCTGGTATTGGGGACCAATTGCTGGCTTGTTATCTGAATTTCGCCTATTTTTTTTTTTTAATTTGAGTATCTTTTCTTATTTCCCTCGTCTTCACTATGAATACCTAGAAAAGATATATTCTTTTTGGTAAACTAGGAAGGAGAAGAAAAGAGAAAGGACCTTTTTGAAACATAAAATCTATCTAAATAGTAAGAGGACATAGTTAGGTCAGCTTTTCAGTTAGGTACTTAATCTTTTTAGAACATGTTTGGAAAAACCCAAGACACAGGTCTTTATCCAACATTGACATGTAATTCAACTCTGTTTGCAGAAACATGCTTTGTCTTCATCTTCCTGCTTTGTTTCTAAGAAATCAGAAACTGCCTGCACAAACCCTTTTAGAAACTCCGAAACTTCCCCTTGGAGCTGACCAGATGCCTACAGAAGAGAGCTTAGAGTTATGACATTTCAGAGTTAAAATGCTTTCTTTAGTTCAAATAGAATCACCAGCTGAGACAGAAGACACTTTTTCAAAGAATGAATAAATCTGTAATCCTATTTCAAACTTTCTGAAGGCCGACACCCTGACGGCGTGATGTATTACTTGTATTAGGTGGTAACAGGATGGAGGCAAAGTCCCATGCAGAGCCCCACCCTCCCTGGGAATAGGGTCAGGGCTGGTGCTTCTAATGGTCATAACTTCTGAGCCCAGAAGCAGGAAAAGATGCACCAGATCCCTGCTGTGGGTAGAAGCAGAGCCCTGGAAACAGACACACTTGGACTTGGCTGCTCCATCTGCAGCTCTGTGACCTTGGCCAAGCGAGTTATTGACTCTCTGAGCACCACTGCTGAGCTGTGCCTAATCAGTAATGCTCAACAAATCATAGTCACATAAGAAATTTCAAGTATTTCAGCCTGAAAGAAAGATGAGGATGCAAAACCCAAGTTAGTCAGTAGTACTCAAAAAGATGGTGTTTGTTTTTCTGTTCTTGGGATACTTAGGGACAAAATTCACATAAGTAGGAGGGGGAGGAGGAGAGAGGGAATGTGTAAACTCACACCTAATGGTTACCATGCACTCTTTGTGGGAGAAGGATATACTTTGGAAAGGAGAGGGGGAGAGGGGAGGGGGAGGATGGGTGAAGAGAATGATATTGTGGGGATCACGCCTATGATTTATCCTATTAGGGTACACGTGAATTTGTCTAAAGGTTGAATATGAATGTCTTAACACAACAATTATGAGAAAGACATGATGGCTATGTTAGCCAGTTGGATGAGAGTTTTGCAAACTTCATATGGAAGCAACACACTGTATTCTATGATAGAATTAATGTACACAATTATGATCTAATAAAAAAAAATTAAAAAAAACAACTCTGAATTAAAATAAAGCACTATGAGTGGTCCGAGGTGCAGATCCCGTTTTTGCCTTTTCCATGTGCCTATCTGGTTTTCCCAGTATCACTTAGTGAACAGGTATTCTTTTCCCCAGTGCATGTTTTTATTTGAAGACGGTTTCATCTCTGGGTTCTCTTTTCCAATCAGTAGGTCCATGTCCCTGTTTTTGTGCTAGTCCCAGCCTGCTTTGGTTCCTGCAACCTCCTAG
Organism: Galagoides demidoff; assembly: GCA_963574575.1. Lineage (NCBI taxonomy): Eukaryota > Metazoa > Chordata > Mammalia > Primates > Galagidae > Galagoides > Galagoides demidoff. Next base: position 16,104 of record CAUYQV010098416.1, on the reverse strand, counting down.
TATAACTTGAAGTCTATCTGGTAAAGTGATGCCACCTAATTTGTTCTTATTACTTAATGTTGCATTGGCTATTAATTCATGATCGATAATAAGGCATGAAACTGTAAGAATTCTAGAAGGAAATGTTGGAAAATATTCGTATAAATATTAGCTTAGGGAAAGAATTTAGGAAAAACGCCAAAGTAATCACCACAACAATAAAAATAAACAAATGGGACCTGTTAAAAAGTTTCTGCACAGCTAAGGACACAATTAATCTAGTGAATAGTCAGCCTTCAGAATGGGAGAATATATTTGCAGGCTATATCTCTGATACAGCGCTGATACCCAGAATCTACAAAGAACTCAAGGAAATCAGCAAGAAAAAAATCAAACAACTCCATTGCAGAGTGAGCAAAAGACAGAACAGAAACTTTTCAAATGAGGATAGACTACTGGCTAACCCCAAAAAATTCAACATCTTTAATCAGAGGTCCTCAAACTTTTTAAACAGGGGGTCAGTTCACTGTCCCTCAGACCATTGGAGGGCTGGACCGTGGGCCCCGGGATGAGTCAGCTGCTGAGCAGGACAGGCAGTGGTGTCAAAAACACCCAGTGGGCTGCAGTTTGAGGAAGCCTGTCTTTAATTATTAGGGATATGTAAATCAAAACCTCAATGAGATATTACCTAACTCCAGTGAAATATTAAAATGATTTAAAACAAGTGCTGGAGTACATGTAAAAAAAAAAAAAAAGGTGTGCTTACACACTGTTGGTGGGAGGGCAGACTATGGGACCTCTGAGGAAAGCAGCATGGCAGTACCTCGAACCACTAAAAGTAGATCTACTATTTGATCCAGCAAGACCTCTACTACGTATTTACCCAAAGGGGGAAAAGAAGACATATACAAAAAAATACTTACACTCTAATAATTTTAGCAGCACAATTTACAATTGAAAAAATGTGAAAACAACCCAAGTGCCCATTAATATGAGAGTACGTTAATAAAATAGGGTGTATGTATACCATGGAGTACTACTGAGTCATCAGAAATGGTGATCCACCATCATTTGTAACAACCTACATGTAACTGGAGACCATTCTTCTAAGTGAAGAATCACAGGTGTGGAAAAACAGACACCAAATGTACTCAGTACTAAATTGGAACAAGCTGATCAACACTTAATTGCACATGTGGAAGTAAAAATGAACAGAAATCAAGTAGCTGGAAGGGGGAGGAGGAGTTGGGTAAATTCGTACCTAACTGGTCCAGTGCACACATTCTGGGTAAAAGGGACAATTATAACTTTGACTTACAATATGCAAAAGCAAATTATGTAACCAAAACATGTGTAGCCCTGTAGTATTCTGAAATAAAGTAAAAATAAAGTGTTAAAAGAAAGCTAGAGTAGCCACATTAATATTAAGCAAAACATTTTTCAAAGAAAAAAATATTGCCAGGGCTAAAAAGGTCATTTCATAATGTAAAAGGGTCCAAGTACAAGTAAGAGGATCTCACCATTCTAAATGTTTGTGTGCCTAACAAAAGCGTTTTAAAATATATGAAGTAAAAACTTACAGAACTACAATGAGAAACAGACCAATAAAAGACTATTCTCGGAGACTTTAATGTCCTTCTTCATATAATCGATAGAAGAAATAGACAGAAAACCAGTAGGGGTAAAAAAAACCCAAACTGATATTATCAATCCACTTGCTCCAATTAATATTTAAATAAAGATCATTCTATTGGGCGATGCCTGTGGCTCAAAAGCGTAGGGCACTGGCCCCATATGATGGAGGTGGTGGGTTCAAACCCAGCTCCGGCCAAAAACTGCAAAAAAAAAAAATAAAATAAAAAATAAAGATCATTCTATTCAACAATAGTTCAATACAGTTTCTTTTATTGGACACACAGACAATTAGTAATACCATAGCAACAGAAGAAGTCTCAGATACATATTTTAAAAATTCAATTTATATAATCTATGTTGTTGAAATTAAATTAGGAATTACATCATCTCTGGAAAATCACCAAGCGTTTGAATACTAAATAACCCACATCTAAATAATCTTACTTGTGTATAAAATCTGATAGAATCTACAAGTGAGTTTATCAGGATTGCAGCATACAAAATCAACACTCATTCCTATATGCGATTTATAGGTAGAAATTTTTAAAAACACAGTTTCTCATAGAAAAAAAAAAAGAATGCTTAGGAATACTCTGAGCCAGAATGTGCAAGACCTGTAAACTGGAAATTACCAAACATTGCTGAGATAACTTAAAGAAGATGGGAATAATAGGAGAAACACGTTTTTCTTTGTTTTCGTGGTTTGGAAGATGCAGTGTTGTGGCTAGTTCCTCCAAAATGATTTATAGATTTAACATGGACCCTGTGGAAACACAGCCAGGCTTTTTGTACAAATAGAAATTGATAAGTTGATTCTAAAATTTATACGGATATTCAGAAATCTTGGAATAGCTGAAACAACCTTGAAAAATGAGCAGTTATTTAGAATGGCTAGTGCACCCTGATTAGCAATTATAAAATCATAGGTAATGTTGCAGATGGAGTTCAGGAATAGGCCCACATAAATATAGACCACGAAAAACTGGCCAATTCAGTGAAAAATATGTAAAGTCTTTTGAACAAATGATGCTAGAAAAATTGTATATCCATCTATAAAAAATCGAGCTTCAATTCATACCTTGCACCATACACAAAACTTAACTGAAAATCGAACACAGATCTAACTATAAACTCAAAACTATAAAACGTTTTAAGAAAAAATGTGAGAAAATTTTTGTAACATCAGGGTAGGTAAAGATTACTTAGTTATGTTAATAAAAGCATAGTCCATAAAAATAAATTGCTATAGCGTGTTTTATTAAAATGTAAAATTTCTTCTTTTTAAAAACATTGTTAGAAGAATAAAAGGCAAGCCCCTGCCGTGGAAGAAAGGCTTCTAAAACAGGTATCTGTTCAAGGAGTATTATCCATAAATGTAATGAAATCTAAAACCTCAATAATGAGGAAATAGCCAATCCTATTTGTAAAGATGGATGAGAAGTTTGGAGAGATGTCTTTGCAAAGACGATGTAGATGGCTAGTGAGCTTATTAATTAAGGTTTAGCATTATTAACTCATGCTAAATTAATTACTTATTAATGTTTAACCCAAAGCGTATGTTCACAAAAGGGCGTTGGCAGGAATATTCTTAGTAGCTTTATTTGTGACAGCCCCAAATGGGTCAAATCCCATCAGCAGGTAAACAATTAAGACGTGGTTTACCCACACAACTGAAAGCCACTGACAGTGTGACTAGATGGGCCATCGTGAAGCTCAATGGCAGGGTGGAGCCTCCACGTAATTACAGTGAGTGCTGGAAGCCAGATGGAAAAGTGTGTGTTGCAGGATTCCACCTGCTGTGTGCGACGCTCTCGATGTGACGCTTTCTGATGGAAAGCACGTTAGTTAGTGGTCGCGTAAGAAGGCCAAGTGTGCAGGGAATGGGAAGAAGGGGTGGCAGGGGACATGGAGACTTTCCAGGTGACGGATCTCTCGTCATCTTGATAGTTCATCGCAGTCGTGGTGGGAACCTTCTGTGTGTGGACTTATATCAAAGCTTATCAGTAAACACGGACAGTTATATCTTAATGATGCCGTTTTAAGAAAAAGCAAATAATAACACATGGTCAGCCTGTTTACTTAAGTCTTGTCTTGCTGTTCCTATGATAAACGTAACTAATAATAACTGTCCATGTGTTGGGCATCTCTGTACCTCCCGACTCAGACCACGATAACCCTGTTCACTTTCTCTTGCGTCCACTTTGCACAAAGTAGCCCTGAAACCTTGGCCACAGGTGACCAACTGGGAGAGAGAGATAAGTTGATCCAGTTGAACTATCAATTCCTTTTCTGTCTGAATTGAGAATAATATCTCATGAGAGAGTTACTCTCTCCTTAGGATGCTTGGGAACTGCGTGCTGGGTCCTTTCTATCCACTGTGTGAACTTGGAGGAGGCCTGTCTGTGGGAAAAGATGAAGGTGAAACCAGAATCAAGAGAAAGGCAGAAACGGGGTGGGGAGGAGAGAGAGAGAGAGACAGAGAGAGAGAGAGGGAGGGAGAGAGGTCCGGTGGTGCCTTCCCAAGGCCCAGGAGCATATTCCTAGTGTCTTTAAAGGAAGTCCCCTATTTTACCCTGTTTCAGCTTCAGGCATCTCAGGTAAACTTCTCTTACCAGCATTCAGAAAGACTCCCATGAATAAAGTGATTATGTGCTAGAAATTGCACCACATACTTTTAAAGACTTTTTTTTTTATTTTAATCTGTACAGTCATGCAAGGCAGATAATGTTTCTATTTTCAGATGAAGGAAATACTGGCTGCCAGGTGCTGGTAGGCATTTAGGTGAGAGCAGCTCAGGTAAGGCACTGCCCGGTGCTGGTGGGCATTTACCTGAGAGCAGCTCAGGTGTAAGGCACTGCCCGGTGCTGGTGGGCATTTAGGTGAGAGCAGCTCAGGTGTAAGGCACTGGGCAGAGGTTCCATTCACTGAGAGCTGCCTGCCTGCCTCCAACCCCAATACTGAGCGTCCTGGTATGGAGGTCGAGATCCCTAGGGGATCTTGTTTGTCCACTGTGGGTTGGGGCAGTGGGCAGTTGGGCAGTGGAGACTGGCATTCCCACCCCCATGCAGGGTTGGCTTATCAGCCCAGTGCATGGTAGCTGGCAGGAGGGGGAACCCCACAGCTGGTGGGTTGTGTGTGCTTATTGGTGACGCAGGGGCCCTGGGTGTTGGTGAGGGTCTGAACCTGCCTGGAGATTATCCTGCTCGATGAACTGTGACATTAAATAGAAATAAAAAATACAACAGGTTAAGAGAGAGAGACCACAGAAAAAGTTAGTTTTATGTCTCAGTATGTTACTGGCACGTTCTTCTTCCTTGAAGATAAGGAGCCCTTGATTTGTTTTCATTTTCCTCTGGACCCCACAAAATATGCTGTTGGCTTTGATTTGGTTAAATTAATGTACATAGTAAAACAAAAAATGAGGCTATTCCTTATTTACTGATATTTGTATTTTAAAAGATTTTACATTTTTAAAGAATTGAGGCTGATGGGGTTGAATACAGATGTACTGCAGAGAAACTGTGGGCTTGGGTCTACACCCCAATAATAAACCCAGTACTGCAATTGAATTTTTCAAGTCATACAAAGTTTCTGATTTTCCAGTGCATATAAACATTATGTTTACTCCATAGTGTATTCTGAGCGTGCAATAGCATTATGTCTAAGAAAACAATGTACATACCTTCACTAAAAAGTACTTTTTTTGCTAAAAATAGCTGACACTCATCCAGGCCTTGAGCCTTACCATCTGTTTGCTGATGGAGGGTCTTGCCTCGTGTTGATGGCTGCTGACTGCCCAGGGTGGGCACTGCTGAGGGTTGAGGTGGGGGGGGCAGTGGTTGTTTTTTCAGAAAGACAAAAAGGAAGTTTGTTATATCACTGGACTTTCCCTCTTACCCACGTCGACTGTCCTTCAGAATTAGAGGTAGTCTTCTCAAACCCTGTCGCTGTTTCATCACCTAAGTTCACACAGTTGTCCAAATCCGTCCTTGTCATTTCCATACTGTGTGCGGCGTCTTCAGTGGGAGAAGATTCCACACAAGGAGCCACTTGCTCTGCTCATCATGGGAGCAACTGCTCATCCTTCCAAGTTTTATCACAAGATTGTGATAGTTCGTCACATCTTCAGACTCAAGGCTAATTCTACTCTTATTTCCATCACATCTGCAATTACTTTCTCCACTGAAGTCTCCAATTCATCAAAGTCTTCCATGAGCGTTGGAATCAACTCTTTATAACTCTCATTTATTTATATTGCTATTTTGACCTTCTCCCATGGATCACAAAGCTACCCCATGGCATTTAGAATGGTGGATGTTTTCGACTTATTTTGCCCAGACCTGTCAAAGGAATCACCCTTTACGGCAGCTTGACAAAATGTATTTTTTAAATCCTAAGACTTAAAAGTCCAACTCACACATTGCTCCATGGGCCCCAGAACGGGTGTCGTTAGCGGCATGAAAACAGTATTCATCTCCTTGTCCATCTCCGTCACAGCTCATGGATGACCGGGTGCATTGTCAGTCAGCAGCAATATTTTGAAAGAAATATGTTTTAATCGGCAGTAGTTCTCAACAGTGGGCTCACGGTGTTCACTGATTCATGCTGCAGACAGATGTGCTGTCTCCTGGCTTTCTTGTTCCATTTCTAGGGTGCAAAGTAGATTTAGCATAATTTTTATGGGCTCCAGGGTTTTAAAATGGTAAACGAGCACCAGCTGCATTAGCCCCTCATAAGTCAGCTACTTATTCTAAGGAATTAACTTTTCAATTCTAGCTATGAAAGTTCTAGCTGACGTCTTCCAGGAGCAAAGACGGTTGGATCCACACGGAAGGTCTGCTGATTTCTGTAGCCGCCTGCATCAGTTACCCGAGGTTACCTCAGTACTTGTGGCTACTTCTCTATCAGCTCAGCACTCGTGGCCTCTCTTGTACTTCTATGATATGGGGATCACGTCTTTCCTTTAATCTCATGAACTTTTCTCTACTAGCTTCTCCCTTTTCTTCTGCAGCATCCTTACTTCTCTGGGCCTTCGTAGAATTAAGGAGAGTTGGAGACTTACTCTGCATCAGGCTGTGGCTTAAGGGAATATCGTGGCTTGTCAGACCTTCTATCCAGACCATTAAAGTTTTCTCCACATTAGCCACAGGGCTATTTCACTTTCTTGTCATTCATGAATTGATTGGAGTAGCATTTTTAATTTCCTTCAAGAATTTTTTCTTTGAATTCACAACGTGGCTGTTTGTGCAAGAGGCCCAGATTTCAGGCTGGCTCAGCTTCTGAGCTGTCTTCCTAACTAAGCTTAACTATTTCTAGCTTTTTATTTAAGCTGAAAGATACGTAACTCTTAACTCTTCTTTTTTCTTAAACACTTCAAGGCCCACTGTGGAGAAACTAATTAGCGTAACTTTAATATTCTTTTTTCTCAGGGAATAAGGAGGCCTGAGAAGGGAAGAGATGGGTAATGGCCAATTGGTGGACTAGTCAGAGAGTATCCAACTTTTATTAAGTTTTCTATATTATATGGACATGGTTAAAGGCACACTAAAATAATTATAGTAGTAACACCAAAGATCGCTGCTCACATACCACCATAACCGATATAAAAACAATGAAAAGTTTTGAAATATTATGAGAATAACCAAGATATGTCACAGACAGGAGGTAAGCACACAATGTTGGAACAATATCAGCAATAGACTGACACAGAGTTGCCACCAATCTTCAATTTGTAAAGGACATAATATCCGTGAAGCACCGTGAAGTGAGCAGCAGAAACCTGACGTATGTCTGTGGACCCCGGCTTAATGACCATAGGCATTGTCTTCTTTTGCGTCATCAAAGTTAAGTTGGTATAACTTTTAAATAAATTGTTAGAAGTATAGAAATTTTCCGTAAAAAAGACAAATGATAAATTCTGGAGAGGATGCAGAGAAAGGGAAGTGCTCATAAGCTGTTGGTGGGAATGGAAAATAGTATGTAGGTTCCAAAAAACCAAAAATAAAACCACCAAACGACCAGAAGTCCCACTGCCAGGTATGTAGCCCAAAGAAAGGAAAGGACAGCGGTCTATTGAAGAGCTGTCTGTACTCTCTGTTTTCAATAGCAAAACATGGAAGCTAAATGTCGAACAAAAGATGAGTAAGTAAATAAACGTGGCCTGCAGACACAATAGGACATTATTCAGCAATAACAATGAAATGAAATCTTGTCATTTCCAGCAACATGGATGGAACTGGAAGTCCTTATTAAGTGAAAAAAGCCAGGCACCAAAGACAAATGCTACATGTTCTCACGCTGGTGTAGAAGCTGAAATCAGGGATCTGGTGAGAGAAGAGAGAGAGTCACCAAAGGCCCGGGAGGGTGTGCGCTGGGCTGGGTGAGCAAAACGTGGTCAAGGGGCCCAGCAGTACGGTTAGTTAGGAGGAATAAGTTCTAATATTGATAGAACAGCAGAGAAATTATATTTAACAATTTATTTTATATTTCAAAATAGTTGGAAAAGAAGATCTGTGATGCTCCTAACACAAAGAAAAGATAAATGTTTGAGGTGCTGAATACCCAAGTTACCTCGATCTAATCATAACACATTGGATAAAGGTTACGAAAATGTCACATGGACCCCCCAAATATGCAACTATTATAAATCAATGAAAAATATTTGATCAAAAAATAAAAAAAAAAACTTGATTTTGCTTCAAAGTCAACTCGCTATAGATTCCCTTTCCTCCAACCCTCACCCAAAAGCCTATGAAAGTGACAGAGATAGATGGACAGGATTATAGCAGGCAGCCATGGAACCAAGTCCAAGTCCCCCGTATCGGAGTGCTGGGTGCTAACCGCTCGGCCTCGACCTTCAGAGAACTGCTCAGACACTGGAGCCGCTTCACAGAGATGAGAGAGAGAAGCTCCTGGGAAGGACACCCCCGAGGCCAGCCTGCACAGTGACAGGTGGCTAAGACAGCAGAAGTCTGCTCCCCTGCACAGTGGTGGGCTGAGCAGCTGAGCGCAGGGGTGTAATATGACCCTTCAGAGCTCCCTGGGGTCACACAGCAGCGCTGGGGCTTCCCCTGAAACTGCACACTGGTTAGCTGCTTCCCTGTGTGTTGACCGCTGCCCTCCAACAGCCTGTCCAGGATACCGTCCTTGGTCAGTCATTGAACCCAACTCTTCCTCTTGGGCTGCTTATGGCAAGAACCCAAGTTACGACACCAAGCATAGTGCTAAGATAATTCTCTATTTTATAATTCAATTGCCAATCAAATCTAAAATAAGTGCACTTTTTGCCTGTATTTTAGGTTTCTAGCCCAGTCTCTTTTAAAATCCTTGACGGTATTTGGATGTAAAATGAAGACCAAGTCGACTCCGATGTCTTGGGGGCTGACTGTGACCCCAGGAAACTTACGTTGCTGAGGATTAGAAATTCTCCCCGAGAGGAAGCTGTGCGTCTCTAAACCTCCCTTCTCCAGATATTCCCTGAGCACTTTCTACGTGCCGAGCATTATTAAAAGTTCTTAGATAATTTTTTAAAAGCTTACTACAACACATTCCACTGTCTTTGTGGAATGAACGTTCCCCATTCCCTCTGACCCAGACGGGTTCGGGGCATCACCGTGGTGTCCCTGCCTCAGGGAGAGCTGAGCTTCTTGGGGTTGACCAGGAGGCGGCAGAAGCCAAATCACAGGTGTTCCAAATCGTGACTGCTGAGCAAGTCCTGGCCCTGGTGAAGCTGATGGACAGCTGGAGAGGTGTGGGAACCCCGTGGCAGCCGCAGAGGTGCCAGGAAGTTAGAGTTGGGGTGGTGATGCCAGGGAGTCCTCAGTTGGTCACCCTCTGTGGCCTCGTGGGCACATCCTCTGTTTCCCATTGAGTAGTTTTCTCTTTGCTCTTGCTTGGCTGAGACAGGGGACTTGTCCTGTTTCCGTGATTCCATTAAAAGTTCACTTCCATGAGCTATTACTGTGTGAAGCAGAGTCTGCTGAAGGTTCGGGGAGATGGGGTGATTTTATAACATGGAAACAGGGGTCGCATATACACACGAGCTTAGACTGTAATCACACACCTGCTTCCTTCCGTCCCCCATCCCTGGGGCAGCGGACTTTTTGTGTCATCCTGTTTGTCCTACATCCTCATCCTCTCCTGTCTTCTGCTCCTCACTGTACCCAAATGCTCACTTATTAACTAGCTTCCCAAACTGTGACCATAGACCTCAGCTCCCCTACGTGGCGGTTTATGCAGGTGTGTTTCTGTATAAAGGCACTTCCCTCCATGTGTAACGAGGATGTTGCTGAGGTCAGACTCTGGGCACCCTGAATTATGCCTGGTGGGCTTCCTGCTAGAGGTGCGGACCAGCTACCTTGACCCTCACCTTATAACAAACACGGAGTACAGGGATAGAGACTCGGAAGATTCCTACACTTTGAAGAAGAAAAAAATTCTTCAAGTTGGGAAAAAAATTTAAATTCTAATGTTAAAAAATGGAGACCCAAAACTCCTATCAAGGGTATAACTACTACCGAAACCCTCAGCACAGCACACAGTTAGCACCGACCTTAGCAATCTTGTAGGGAGCCCCCCTGTGCCTGGATTTTCCTGAGGAATTCACCCCCAGATTTGCTGGTGTGCTAGTGTCTTCTTAAACATTTTCATGGTGAGGTTTCTGGGCACATATTTGCCCAGTAGTGCCCAATCTCATGAGATTAGATGTTGGATAGTAAGTTGTCTCTGTGGCTACTATAGCAAATAATAGATTTACAGAACTGAGACCTTGAGGAGGTTCTTGCTACAATGCCCTTGCTTTAAATCTGTGGAGAGTACAGCCCTGCAGAAGGAAAGCTGGACGTATAAGTTGGACTCGATCGCCAGTGTCTTATCCCTGGAGACAGATCTTGCCCACACTGGGGATCCGTCTCTGGGTGTTGGTAAGGGTGACCTTACCCCGACTTACGCAGAGCAGTGCTGTTCTGAGTCTCCATCTACCCTGACTGACGGGCTTATCACAGTTGCCCCATAGGGCAGATCTTATCGTCATCATCCCCATCTGTAGATGGGGAGAGAACTTGCTCACTGCCCCCCAGTTCCTGAGTGGTAGGCGCAGGCACTGACCTCCAGCGCCACCTGGCCTCCCATCTCAGACGTCTGGAAGTTCTAAAGGGATGCTATGACGTTTGAAAGTGTTTGGGCAGCTCTCTAATTAGCATTCTTCCCTAAGTAGTGGGAAGCATAATATACATCTTTGCAGCTGTCATTAAAAAATTCACTATGAAGGACTATTTTAATTGGGTCAGAATTTTCAAGGCTACACAGCAAAGATTATCTTTCTTGAATTTTTTTATTTTTTTATGGTTAGATTATTCTTCCTTGGTTCTCAGAGTACCAAGATCAGTTTTCTGTCATCATAACTTCCTTGAGCCAGTGACTCCACTTCTAAGAAGCTGATTCCTACATCATGATGCCTTTCAGGGGTGGGGATGTGATTAACTGTTTGCATTAGGCTTCGTCCCTCTAGAACAGTGTATTATTAATGGAGTGAATGTTTTTGCAAGTTGGGAAGCAAAAGACATGAAATATAGGTGTCAGCATTTTCCCAATAAATCTGTTATGCAATTGGTGTGTATACGCTGCCCTGCGTGAGTGAAGACAGGTACGCTCGGCGCGAGCCTTGGTGTGTATATGCCACTCTGTGTGAGCAATAGCAGGTATGCTCAGCATGAGCCTTGGTGTGTATACCCCGCCCTGCGTGAATGATGACAGATACGCTTGGGGTGAGCCTTGGTGTGTATACCCCGCCCTGTGTGAGTGATGACAGGTATGCTTAGCGCAAGCCTTGGTGTGTATACCCCGCCCTGTGTGAGTGATGACAGATATGCTTGTCACAAGCCTTGGTGTGTATATGCCACCCGGTGTGAGCGATGACAGGTATGCTCTGTGTGAGCCTTGGTGTGTATACCCTGCCCTGTGTGAGCGATGACAGGTACTCAGTGTGAGCCTTGGTGTGTATACCCCACCCTGTGTGAGTGATGACAGGTACGCTCAGCGCAAGCCTTGGTGTGTATACCCCACCCTGCGTGAATGATGACAGGTACTCGGCACGCGCCTTGGTGTGTATACACCACCCTGTGTGAGTGATGACAGGTACGCTTGGCACGAGCCTTGGTGTGTATACCCCGCCCTGCATGAATGATGACAGGTACTTGGCATGAGCCTTGGTGTGTATACCCCACCCTGCGTGAGTGATGACAGGTACGCTCGGCACGAGCCTGCCCACTGTGCCTCACCCAGGGTCCTCTTCTTGCCTTGCAGTTTTACGGGAGCCCTATACAGTCCGTGTGGAGGACCAGAAAACCATGAGAGGCAATGTCGCGGTCTTCAAGTGCATTATCCCCTCCTCGGTGGAGGCGTACATCACTGTCATCTCATGGGAGAAAGACACTGTTTCACTTGTCTCAGGTAGGCAGTGCGTCTCCCCTGCAAGGTGTCGGGCTTACCTTCCAAAAAGGGGGGTTTCAGTGGAGGAATCGGGTTTCCATTTATGTATCCATTATGACTAAGAATTAGTTTCCTAAAGGTTGATGCTGTTTTATAAAAAAACCTGATACAAGGCTTGTATGTTGGTTTACAGTGGCTCAATTTGGATATCCTTGGCAAATTGACTGCTAGATACATATGTGTTACTCGTGGTATAAATATAGCCAGTATGTTAATTTCTAGGAGGAAATGATGGTTTTACTTCTGCTTCTAAAAACGAAGTAGTCATGTTGTGTGTCTGTGAAAGACCTCCTGGGTACAGGTGACTGATACTCTGAAACAATGGAAGCCCCATCCCAGGCCCTTTGAGCTGTTTCTAATGTTTTAAGAGTTATGTTGCTACCTCTGACCTTTCTCTCTCTCATTATTCCAGACATTCTTATTAGAGACTTCAATATTAATACATTGAAATTATTATGCCAGTATGATACTTTATATAATTCGTTTTTTAAAAAGGCTAAGAAAGTAAATGAACAATGTTAAAGGAAATTAGAAAAAAAAAGTAAGGGAGAATGATGTGCTAGAACAAATTATAAAGTAATAGTAACGAAAGTCGTGTGACAGCAGCTTAAAAAGAGATTGAACACAGAGACTCAGTACTCATGACTAGCTCCAGACTGACCTGTTTCGTGAAGATTCTGTTAAGAATACATAGTCGGCACTGAAATATTTATTTGCACATGAGTAATTTCTTGGTTTATGTTTGGCATCCAGAAAAAACAAGATTTAAACTTAACCCTAATGAATGGGGTTCTTTGTTTCTAATGGTATTGAAGTTGGTTTCTTGCTGCGCACTTTGACCCGGGGTGGCCATTGTCGGCGTGGTGCTTGGTTTCCTGTTTTACACATCCCAGGAGAGGACGGTAGCATCTCTGAAAACGTGTTGGATGCTTTTGGAGAACTGTGGTGAGCGTCGTCTGTGTTCTCACGTGGGGTGTGAGTAGTCACTTTTCTCTCCGAGTCTCCGGGCACTCAGATGTGAGCATGAACACACACACACACACACACACACACACACACACACGACATGAATTTTAATGTAATTCTTGATGAAGCAACATTTTATCAACTTACAGAGAGAAGAATTTGGAATTAAACACTCATGGTGCCATACTGTTTTGTTTTTCAGCTTATTGGTTAGCTGGAGAGTCTAGGTTACTGTACTTGAAAGACTAGAGCCAATTTAAAAGATCCAAATCAAGACTGAAATGTTTTGTCATTAAAGTACATTAAAGGAATCTGGGTGTAACAGACTGTTACATGTAATGGAAGCTTTTAGTTTTTTTTAAAAATATTGTCTTTGTACTGAACTCTGAACCCCTCATACTTTAATGAATAATAAATTCCTTGCTGTTCTGTTGATTAATCTTCATAATGTGTTAACTTAGAATATTGAAAACAGTAAGCTTAAGACCTGCAATAGTCAGAATAGAGATTTACCTGTATACAATTTGCTAAGTCTCAAAGTTCAACAATCTTAATCTTTCCTCAGGGTCCATTTTAATGACAAGTAGAGAGATTTGATAACAGTCATCTAAGCTTAGTAAGAGTGTCCTCAAAGTTACAGGGTGAGGGAGGGGTAGAATTGGGGGCTGTGTTTTCTTTTTCTTTTTTTTTTTTTTTTTGCAGTTTTTGGCCAGGGCTGGGTTTGAACCCAACACCTCCAGTATATGGGGCCAGCACCCTACTCCTTTGAGTCACGGGCACCACCCTGGGGCTATATTTTTATTCCCCCGAACTCAGGAACCCAAGCCAGTGGAGGCCCCCCATCTTATAAAACTGCCATCCAAATTCACAGCCTCAGGGGCTGCCCTGGCAGAAGTGTGAGAGACTCTCCGGCCTTCTCCCACCATTTCCCTTGGAGTTCGCAAGTGTCATTGGCCAAAAGAAATCTCAAGACCGGGTCTGATTTCCATGGGGCATGTGTCTGAAAGGAGGGGAGAATGAGAAATGGTTCTTCTTAGACCTGCAATAGGACTGCAGGAATCAGAATAGAGATTTACCTGCATACAATTATAAGACAAGGTTTAAATTTAACCCTAAGAAATGGGGGTGAAAGGAATCTGGGGTGTAGCAGACTGTTACATGTAATGGAAGCTTTCAGTTTTTTTAAAATATTGTCTTTACACTGAATTGTGAACCCCTCATACTTCAGTGAATAATAAATTCCTTGATGTTATGCTGATTAATCTCCATAATGTGTTGATTTAGAATACTGAAAACAGTAAGCTTAAGACCTGAAATAGGACCGCAGAATCCAAGGATTTACCTAGGTGATAGGATTTACCTGAGTGGGAAATGGGGATGTTTTCTGGGAAGGTTTATATACCCACACGAGTCTATCTAACTAGGGTAATGTATGTTCTGTTTTCTGGACACCTTTAATTAGACCTGTATATAGGGGTTACCTTTTTGTGATCTATGTGAGTAGACTTTATTTTTTCTACCTTCCAATATGAACCTAATTAAATAGAAAAAGGAATTTTTGCATCTGGCAGGTGGAGGGGACGCTGGCATAGAGAATGTGCAGTTGGTCTTGTTGGTGGGACCATGAGCTCCCAGGTCCCTGCCCCAGTCAGGCATCGGAGCTTCATCTCTGGGTAAAATTTCAAAAGCCACCACGTGTCATGGCTGAGCACTTGGCTTCTTTTTCTCTTCTTTACAATCACATCTAGACAACAAATACAGCACAAGTGTTATCTTACCGCGGAACACATCAGAAGCAAGGTCTGTTTGTAAGGAATCCAGAGAGAGGCAGAGGGAGGGATTGAGATTTTATTCAATCTGAATCTATTAGAACTATAATTAAAAACGACCTTGTAAATGACAGCAGGGCCCCGAATAGTGTCACACTCTGTAAGCAGAAAGTCTGGAAGCTGAGCCTTATAACACAACTTGCAGCTGCTCACTGCCTCAGCTGGACCGTGTTCCTGGTACCTGAACCCCAACCATCAAAACTGCCAGGGAAGGAGGTCAGGGAGTCACTGGAGGTGACAGATGCTTAAAAACATTGGGAATCTTAATACATTTTTAGATGTTTAGATGGAGCAGGATTATGTTTCTCTTTGGTGGCCAGGACAGGGCACAGGGGAGAGCGGAGGTCAGCCTTCCTGTGTCATCCACCTGAGCGGCGGGCTGAGCGGGCACCGAGAGGAGGCCCTGGGACCTCCCTTTTCTGTGCTTGCTGAGGTGCTGAGCTGCTAAGGGGAAGCGCTGGAGACTCTGGGCTTCTGGGGATGAGCGGCACAGAGGCCCAGGAACGGGGGCCTTTTCTGAATCAGCCCTGAGCTCTGAGAAAGAGGTCCTGACAGCTGTAGGCACAGCAGAGGATCTGGAAAAGGTTGATTGGCCTCTGCTTTGTAAATAAAGCGATAGACCCTGTGTCTCCTCTTGAGCTAGTTCAGATTTATTCCTTGGCATGGTCGGCACCCAGCGTATTACAGAGACGTCTCAGCCTGCTGGGATCTGGTGGGGACTTGTCCCTTCCTTCACTTGTGAATTCTCCCTGTGGAGAAAAGCTGCTGACCCAGCCGTGAGATCCTGACTGTGTGTGGATCCCCGCCCGGCACAGTGAGCTTAGGGCTGGTGCAGGGGAGGGCAGCTGGCCGAGGACAGTTGGGAGACCGGGAATAGGCAGTGGCCCGTGCTGGGCGGGAAGCTGCTTGCTCAGAGTGGCTTGGCTGTCCCAGATCTTAGGTGCTCAGCCTGGAGGGTCAGGAGCATCCCTGCAGGTGGCCAGGACAGCAAAGGCCTGCTTTGAACAGATGAGTGAGAATCTCTAGGACAGGGACTCTGAAAATCTTGGCTAGGGTAAACAGACATTTTTTTTTTTTTTTTATTAATTGATCTCTGTATACATTGATGCAAACATGGGGTACATTGTGCTGTTTCATATACAATTTGAAACACTTTCATCAAGCTGGTTAACATAAATTTCATGTCATTTGGTTAATCATTGTATCA
>CAUYQV010098411.1:0-62926 GCA_963574575.1 Galagoides demidoff | reverse complement strand
CGGCCATTTTTTGGTTGCAGCCATCATTGTTGTTTGGCGGGCCCGGTCTGGGGATTCGAACCCGCCACCTTTAGGTGTACATGGCTGGCGCCTTAGCCGATTGAGCCACAGGCGCCGAGCCGGCCCATATGGTCTTACTCACTTTTTGATAGACCTGGGGGCGCCGAAGAGAAGGGGACAAAAAATTTGCTTTTTTGTCTTTTGAGTAGATATTGAAAGTTGAGAGCAGCTACATGTGGGACCTATAGGTGGAGCTGTTGCTTCTCTGGAGAAAAGAGTATTTGGACATGCAATTTATGTAACAAATCTTGCCCCAGGAGGGGTGGGGGGCAACCTGATATATATGTATAAGAAAGTGTGCCTCAGCTTTTGTTCCCCAAGTTGGCACTCAAAAGGTTAGAACATGGGTCTTTGCTAGGTCTGATTAGTCACCCCAACAACTGCTACCGTGTCTTTCATAAAGGAAATTAGTTTAAAGTTTAGGAAGAGAAGGTAGTTCCAGTGTCAACTAAAAAATCCACGAATGATGGGCATCACCTGTGGCTCAATGGGTAAGGCGCCAGCCCCATATACCGAGGGTGGTGGGTTCAAACCTGGCCTTGGTCAAGCTGCAACAAAGAAATAGCTGGATGTTATGGCAAATGCCTGTAGTCCCAGCTACTTGGGAGGCTGAGGCAAAAGAATTGCCTAAGTCCAGGAGCTGGAGGTTGCTGTGAGCTGTGATGCCATGCACTCTACTGAGGGCAATAAAGTGAGACTCTGTCTCTAAAAAAAAAATCCACTGGTTCAGTGCCTGTGGCTCAAGTGGCTATGGTGCCAGCCACATACACCTGAGGTGGCGAGTTCGAATCCAGCCCCAGCCCCCCAAAAACAACAATGACGGCTGCAACCAAAAAATAGCCGGGCATTGTGGTGGGCGCCTGTGGTCCCAGCTATTTGGGAGGCTGAGGCAGGAGACTCACTTGAGCCCAGGAGTTGGAGGTTGCTGTGAGCTGTGATGCCACAGCACTCTACCCAGGCCCCTGCCTGGGGGACAGCTTAAGGTTCTGTCTCAAAAAAAAAAATCCACTAATGAGTCCCCACTGTCAATCTTACCCAGGTTTCCTGTGGGGGATATTTTGATTGGAGCCCTCAGTGAGACATGCAGCCCGGGGTCTCATCATCCAAATCCTGAATTGGAAAGAACATTTTCTCTCCTGGGGTTTTTCTTGTTACTTGGAGCCCTTCACATCTTGGAGGAGAGCTCTTTCCAATGTCTTTCCTCTTCACAAAAAACACACTGAGGCTAGGTGCAGTGGCTCACGCTTGTAATCCTAGCACTTTGGGAAGCTGAGGCTTGAGCTCAGGAGTTCAGGGCCAGCCTGAGCAAGAGCAAGACCCTGTCTGCACTAAAAATAGAAAAACTAGCCAGGCACTGTGGCTGTCCCAGCTATTCAGGAGGCTGAGGCAAGAAGATTATTCAAACCCAGGAGTTTGAGATTGGTGTGACCATGACCTCTGATGCCACAGCACTCTACCCAGAGTGACAGAGTGACACTCTGTCTCAAAAAATTTAAATTTAAATTTAAAAAAAGCACACTAATTGTGCCTCCCCCTGAGATGGCCTTTCCCGCCTTTTGTTTTTGACTGTTTCAAAGGGCCCTTGGTTGGCACAGCTAACAGAACATGCACAGGTTTCAGTTTCCATTCTTCCCTGGCATTATATACTTTGAATGTATCACCCACGTGGGAGAGATTCATGCCAACTGCTCCTTCCGCACACTGCAGCTTTCTCCTTACATCTGGAGTGCTCTGCCCTATAAAAGTCATATTAACCAAGCACACGTATTCAAGGCTTCTGGATTCCCATCTGTAGATTTCTGACATGCCTGATAGAGGTGTTCCAAAAATTCACAGGGTTCCTCGTTAGCTTTTTGCTGTAACTCTTGGAATTTGTTTTTTGTTGTTCTTGTTGGGTTTTTTTTTGTTTGTTTGTTTTGCTTTTTTTTTTTGAGACAGAGCCTCAAGCTGTCACCCTGGATAGAATACCATGGCATCACAGCTAACAGCAACCTCCAGCTCCTAGGCTTAAGTGATTCTCTTGCCTCGGCCTCCCAAGTAGCTGGGACTTCAGGTACCTGCCACAACGCCTGGTTATTTTTTGGTTGTAGTTATCATTGCTGTTTGGCAGGCCCAAGCTGAGCCTTGGAATTTGTTTAAACTCCTCTGTCTAAGCATTCCCCTTTGGAGGCCTGAAAGAACACATTTTTGGTGATGATTTATTCTCACTCTGCCTAGGTTGGCATGAGGATCCTAGTTTGGTTCTCCCATTGGGATGGCAGCATTGGGATCTGGGGTTTGTTTGATTCTATGATTCGATTTGGACCCTGGCCATGGAGATGATGTGCTTCCTGCTTGGCCTTGTCATCACTAGTCTATACTCACCTGCAGTAAGTAATATATTCAGTAAGATCTGTATGTCCTGTATGTCTATCCAAGTGGGACGGTGCCTCATGAAGATG
This sequence comes from Galagoides demidoff, assembly GCA_963574575.1. Classification (NCBI taxonomy): domain Eukaryota; kingdom Metazoa; phylum Chordata; class Mammalia; order Primates; family Galagidae; genus Galagoides; species Galagoides demidoff. The sequence continues at coordinate 60,425 of CAUYQV010098411.1, read as the reverse complement.
GTTGTAAACAATTCCCTCATTCTCTGGGGATCCTCTCTGTAAATTGGGCTTGAGTTTTTCCAATCAATAAATTCGAGGTGGAAAATGGGGTCTAAGTCCAATAGTACTCTGCTAGCTGTCCTTGCACATTCAAGCCTCCAGTAGGGTATTGCTGCAATGGAAACTGCCTTGCCCCACTGTGGGTGCCCTCTGGCCAAACTGAGTTCCCTGCTAAGCCTTGAATGGGGAAGACCATTCCCATTCTTGAGTCATAATCCAGAGGGCACTAGACTAAGGAATGTATGAGTCCTACCCTCCCTGATCATGGGTCCTTCTACCAGCAGTAGAGGATGGAGTGGGCCGATAGTGGGGAATGGGGTTCAATGAAGTTGAGATTGAAAAGGTTCATGAGGTCTAATCTGGCTAATTCCTCCTTAATTCTGTCATGCAGGGTCTGGTTTCCCTCCCCAACTATGAGCAGAGATTTCCTTCATATCATTAACTTTGTCCCAGGCCTTTTGGTCTCTTTATTATGCAATTGTATGAAAGACTGTATATGTGGGATCTTGTCCCATTTACCTGACTTTTGACAAAATAATTCCCATTGTAAGATAGTATAATAATTTAAGGTTCTGGCTTGGTCCCTGTGGCTCAAGCGGCTAAGGCGCCAGCCACATACACTTGAGCTGGTGGGTTTGAATCCAGCCTGAGCCCACCAAACAACAATGATGGCTGCAACCGAAAAATAGCCAGGCGTTGTGGTGGGCGCCTGTGGTCCCAGCTACTTGGGAGGTAAAGGCAGAGGTGCTTGAGCCCAGGAGTTGGAGGTCGCTGTGAGCTATGATGCCATAGCACTCTACCCAGGGCGACAGCTTGAGGCTCTGTCTCAAAAAAAAATAATAATAATAATTTAAGGTTCCATTCAGTGGCCACTTCTCCTCACGTCCCACCAGGTACATTGGCTAGGTGGTATTACCATAATACATCATTCTTTCTTCAGACATAGGTTTGTAGCTGTAAGTCAACCATTCAGCCACAATTCTTCCCAAGGGACTTTCAGATGGAACAGAAATGGAGCCTCTAATGTTAGTATAAAACTCACAAACAAAACACAAATAATACAGAGAAATCCCAACACAATCAATCTAAAATACCACGACCTATCAATCAAATGAGAACCAAAGGGACAAATGCAACCCCAAATGGCACCTCTCCCACCCTAAACAGCATCTCTAAACACTTTTGGCTGGTGCCTGTAGCTCAGTGAGAAGGGTGCTGGCCACATACGCTGAGGCTGGTGGATTCAATCCTGGCCCAGGCCTGGTAAACAACAATGACAACTGTAACCAAAAAGAAAATAGCCAGGCGTTGTGGCGGATGCCTTAGTTCCAGCTACCTGGGGAGGCTGAGGCAAGAGAATTGCTTAAGGCCAAGAGTTTGAGGTTGCTGTGAGCTGTAACACCACTGCACTCTACCAAGGGTGACATAGTGAGACTCAAAAAACAAAACAAAACAAAACAAATACCCTGCCAGAGGGCAGGAAGGTTCAAAACCCTCCCCAAGTGGGCGACATCAAGGATCTCAGTGTGCATGCTGGGGAACTTACTTAGAAAAATAGCTGAGGCTGTCTGTTTGTAGATCTGTTTCCTTCTCCCAACACAGTTTAGGCAGCTAGGAGCTATGTTTGATTCCAGGGAGGGAGAGAACTCCCTAAGAGTTTAAATAGGCTAAGCCAGGGGTGGTAGCTCACACCTATAATTCTAGCACTTTGGGAGGCTGAGGGGGGTGGATTGAGCTCAGGAGTTTGAGCAAGACCAAGATCTCATCTCTACTAAAAAGAGAAAACCTAGCTGGGCATTGTGGCTGGTGCTTATAGTCCCAGCTACTAGGGAGGTTGACGCAAGAGGATCATTTGAATCCAGGAGTTTAAGGTTGCTGTGAGCTACGACTCCACTGTCACAGGAAGAGGAGCCCCAAGGGAGAGTAAGAGTATCCAAACATAATGTTTATAAGAGGAGGGCTTTATTCACTGGCTGGGAGCTTAGGGCATAGAATAATTCAAAATGGCCATGCTCACCATCCGGCTTGATCTTTCCCTTTTTATCTCCAGTCAAAAAGTTCCAATCAATAGGTACCTTTCTCACTGGTCAGTTTGAATCAAGCAGAAGATGCTGTTCCAGCCCCCACAGAACTACAGGATTTCATAGAAGTGGTAATTTCCAAGTTCCAGAAAGTTAAGTTTACAAATTCCCAAGAGCTGAGTCACCATAGAGAGGACTTTGCTGATGTATCCTTGTGGTCTCTTTGAGAAGACCTGTTCTCCTAGACCTCACTCTTCTCAGGGTGAGGTCTAGGAGAACAGGGGCATCCTCTCTCACCACTACACTCTACCCAGGGCATCAGAGTGAGACTATCTCAAAAAAAAGAAAAGAAAGAAAAGAAACAGTTAAACAGGCTCTGGCAGCTGTAGTAGTGGTTCCTCTCTCTCTCTCACCCCAAAAGACAGTGCTTCTCCCAGGAGAGACCAAAAGCCTGACCTGGGGCTTCTCCTTGCCTCTTCTAGCTATGGCTGCAGTCATCGGGTGCCAGTGGGTCCACCAGAGACATCAAATTCTGTATTGAAAGTTTGGCACTTGTCCCTGAGGCCACATCAGAAGAATGAGGATAAGTAAATTGAGGAGAAGGAACGAGAAATTTATTAATTTCTTGGCAAATAGGAAGGCTGGAGACTCTCCTCTTTTTTTTTGAGACAGAGCCTCAAGCTATCCCCCTGGGTAGAGTGCCATGACATCACAGCTCACAGCAACCTCCAACTCCTGGGCTCAAGTGAGTCTCCCGCCTCGGCCGCCCAAGTAGCTGGGACCACAGGCTCTCGCCACAATGCCCAGCCATTTTTTGGTTGCAGCCATCATTGTTGTTTGGCGGCCCGGGCTGGGGATTTGAACTCGTCACCTTAGGTGTACGTGGCTGGCGCCTTAGCCAATTGAGCCACAGGCGCTGAGCCAAATCTGATTGTTCTTTACTGTAGAATTTATTTTCTCCTGTCACATAAACAAAGTGATAAATCTTTGCCACTTAAACTGAGTTTACATATTGTTATATTATATTAATAAAAGCACATGGAAATAATAAGTTAAAGTGAGAGAAAAGTAAAAATTTAAAGGAATGGCTCTACACACCACTCCACACTTTTCCTCAGAGGTAACCATATTGGTATCATGTATCATTTTAGAGTATCTGTAGTTGACTGAATACTCAAAATTATTTGCTTATGACTGTATTTGTTGATTAATTAAATTCAAACCGAATAACAGTGATAGATAACTATCCCCCAATAACCATTTTGCCCTAAATTTCAGTAAAAGCATTTTTATCTGAGTACTTAGTTAAGGACTACATTCCCCTACATTTTCTCTTGCAATTTGGTGAGGTCATGTGACTACAACTGATAGAATATGAGAAGCAATGACATACAAAAATCACAATGTCATGCCCTTAAGGTAAAGGAATGTGTTTTTTTTTTTTGTTGTTGTTGTTGTTGTTCCATGTGCTAGAATAAAGTTAGGATGGTTGAAGCTAAACCATCCTTATATGTAGCAAGATGGAGGTTCTGTGTTGAAGATAGTATAGCAACAGAATAACAAGAGCCTAGATTACTGATCCTTTCAAAACCACACATTATCCTATACCAGCTACTTAAACTGTTACTTGGGAGAAGAAAAGGCACTATTTTTGCAGCACCCTTTTCTTTGCTCCAGCAGCCTACCTTGTATTCTAAATCATAAAACAGCACCTGTTTTCTATCTGCCATGTAAAGAGATTTAACTCCCAGTACTACCTGATGCCCTTCCTCTTCCTTCTATGTTTTGTTAATTGTATATTTCACTTTGAGTCATCCTCCTTCTTGACTTTATAACAAATAATATATTTAAACTTTGATTCTTGATTCTGCAACTCTAGAGAGTACCCCTTTAATTCTCATTACCTAAGATGTGTTACTACCTTTATAGTTCCTTCCATTTCCTTTCCTCCTATCCTCAAACTATACCATATTTATGGTCTATTTTGTAACTATAATTAAGTATCCTGTATTTTATTTATAGGTTTAATTTAAAAATGGAAAGCCAATACATAATATCAATAAATATTAGGAGTATATAAATATTTGTTGCACATTAAGTTTCAAACCCATAGAGAACTCAATGTAATTCTTCTTCCCTAAAACTGTACTACTCAAAACAAAGCTCCCTGATTCAAAGTCAAAGGATTTCTCTTTTAACAGACTCCATAAAAAATTATGTCATATTTTGGAAATTTTATGTTTTGTTTATTTGTGTACCATGACTCTTTTATATAGGATTTTATTGTTCCTGAAATTATTAATGGACATTCTACTTCTTATTTATAAAATGAATATATTCTTTCTTCCTCCATCAGAGTTATTGTGTGTCATAAAATTTCAATGTATTGCTGCATTAAAATGATTTTAAGATATGTTAGAGGTTTCTGGTTACCTCCTTCCAATCCATCCTCCCCTTTGTAATAGGACATAATCTCCCTTGCAACTAGGGTTAGCCAATGCATTTAAATAAAAGTAGTTGTGTGGGATATCCAAGAATTGACTTAACTGGGAAGTACCTGTATTGTGTCTTTTATCCACTTCAGTGCTTCAGCCCAGAATGCCAACTCTATTGCTGGAAATCCAGAAACCATTTGAGAATGATAAATTCTCACTGTTGATACAATGCCAGTAGCCAACTACCCTGACATTGTTCATAGTATGAGAAAAATAAACATCTCTGTGTTGCAGTTCCAGATTATCACTGGCAACCAAACATAATTCCCAAATATCATACTAAAAATACTATGCAGTCATCATCCTATAATTTATTATCATTATCCTCCTTAGTTTCATATTACTTAGTTCCCACTTCTTCCATTTGTAATTTATTTTATAATCACACATACATTTAATCTTTCTTTAAAATTACTCGTAACTAAATACTTGCATTCTTACTCAGTAAAATTTATCCTCACTCTTATTTATTACTTTGGTGGGATACTGACTCCTTTTCAGGGGTGAACAACCTTTTTATTCTTCTCCACTGCACATTAGAAAAATAAGAATTGCCTTGAGCTTCACCTTAAAAGCACAAACACTAACAAAAGCTAATTAGCAAAAGAAGAGGTCCACGCATACTTTTCATGATATACCACCACAGATAACCAAAATAAGTCCTCCCCAAATCAGCATGTAGCCTGTTGGCCTCAGGTTGTAGAACCCTGTTTAAGACAATTGTTTTAAATTCTTTGTCAGGCAATTTAGACACCTCAATTTCTTTAGTGTCAGTTGTTGGAACATTTTTATTATTATTCCTTTGTTGGTGTCATGTTTTATTGATTCTTTGTGATCCTTGTAGATTTAGGTTGGTTTCTAGACTTTTGAAAAAGTACTTACTTTTCCAGACTTTTTTTTTTTTTTTTTGAGACAGCGCCACAAGCTGTAGCCCTGGGTAGAGTGCTATGGCATCACAGTTCACAGCAACCTCCAACTCCTGGGCTTAAGGGATTCTCTTGCTCAGCCTCCCAAGTAGCTTGGACTACAGGAGCTCGCCACAACACCCAGCTATTTTTTGGTTGTAGTTGTCATGGTTGCTTGTCAGGCCCAGGCTGGATTTGAATGCACCAGCTCTGGTGTATGTGGCTGGTGCCTTGCCTCTTGAGGTACAGGCACCGAGCCACCTTTTAGAGCCTTTCACAGACTGGTTTACAGTAGGGAACGCCTTTCACCAGTCAGCTCAGGCAGACTCTAGAAGGGATAGCTGAAGGGATACATGGGAAAATGAGACCAATGTCAGGTACAACAGGTGATCTGGCCTGGTTTTGAGCTGGAAATTGACTTCTAAATCTAAAATTATTGGCCTTTAGAATTTTAAGGTTTTGTTCCCTTGTCTTTTAAGACCTGAGAGTCTTGTGAAAATCATTTTATTATTCTCTTCTAGGGAATGTATTGTTTTTGCTTTGTCTCTTTCCTTTTAGATGTCTTCAGATCTTCTCTTAATTCTTTGTATAACTACACCTTGTGAGTATCTTTCTAGGATTTTCTTTCATTTCATACATGATATTCATCATTGGATGCTTTCATTTTATAAACCTGTATTTTTCATCAGTACTGCAAATGTTCCTTTCATTGCTTTGCTACTTCATACTCTTCTCTACCATCCCTGTTTTCTCTAGAATTCTAATTAGATGCTTTTTGACCCTAGCAGATTCACTTTTAATATCTTTTAACTGACTTAAAATATATCCTATTTCATCTTCTGTTTTCTCTATGTTCTGAAAAGCATTTTATAAAACCTTTTTCCAAACTTTATATTGACATTCTTTTTTAAATTTTGGTAATTTTATTTATAATTTTCTTCAAATCTTCCTCGCTTTTGTTTGTTCTTTTAGATGAAATGCCTGATCTGATTTTATGGATGCATGTCTTATTAAATATCTCTGAAAAAATAAACACATATATTTTGATTTCTCTTCTCTAAATAATATATGCTTTTTAAATTATTATTATTTTTTAATTGTGATGCTTTTCATTTGTTAGTTTCCTAAATTTCTTAAAGATACTTGGCCTTCTGTTTAAATTTTCTTAAAAGAATAATTGGTCAAGTCATATGATAACAGTCCCCTTCACTGTCAGCAGTTATTACAAGTGAGTGGATTAATGGTGACTTCCAAGCATGTGGAAAAAATAGCTCTCTGGTTGGCAGGTAAAATAGTCACCACAGGCAGCTTGTTTTCACTTGCATCAGTTGCCCACTGAGAACCCTAGCCTCTGTCAAGCTAACAGACCAACGTCTTTGGAAAGTATTTATTCATGTTTATGTGGATGGCAAATGTCATTACTTGGAGAAAATGGAGGTGCTGAAAATAAAAGTGATATCACAAAGGGCAGGTCAAATTACACAGCTCTTTATAATCAGTTTTTTAATCAAAACTCTTGACTTATATTTCTCTGCTCAATTCCATTCCATACCTGCTGATTCCGGACAATTTCACTTAAAAAGAGAATCTTCTCCCCCTATTGGAACCTTCTTTTATCAGTGCTCTAAGCTGTCCTTCACTTTGCTCAGGATTATCTGTCCCTTTGGTCCTCTGGCCTTCACATTCTTCCAAAATTCACCATCATCTTTGTCCACTAATTCTTCATTTATTTGTAAATGTCTACCAAATTTTCACTAACATTTTTTTCAATTGTTTTTAATTTTCCTTTAATGTCATGTCAGTGGGTTTGAGGAAGGAGAGGAGATGTAAAAATATCTTCTAGTTTGAATCATATGTCAGTGTAAAGTACTCTCTTTTAAGAAATTATATTACTATAGTAATATTTTTATATCCAATTACAAAATCTACCATATTATATCAGAAAATATATTTGAATGATAAACTTAGCAATTATATTAAAAAAAACTGTTCTCCATAACTCTTTCTTTATATTATATCTAAATAATATTTTTTTTAATTTTATCAAAAGTTATATACATATTTGTATGGTATAACATATTTTTATGTTTTATAATAAATTATTTAAATACTTCATTCTCATAGTAACTTTTCTAATAGCTTTCAGGAAGCATGTAAGTAACCAACATATTCTCTACATAGCAGCCTACACCAAATCCCCAAGATAGCAGAAAAAGCTAAAAATCAGAACAAATACTAAAATAGACAGAGGCATTTTCCCTAACATTTACCTCATTAAACTTCATTGAAGAATAAATCAATCTGGAAGCCTCAGTGAATAGCTATAAAAGCTTCTGCTCTAGACACATTAATTGGCAAAATTAAATCTCTAAACTGAAATGTCAAAAAGAAAAAAAAAGAATTTTTAAAAATGTAGTTACTGTGTGCTTGGTGACAGAGAGAACAGGCAATTTGTTTTCTCTGTTTCCAAAATGTAGGACTTCATTAAGACAAAGGAGTAAAACTAGCTCATTCGTTCACACTTAAAATGAAGAATTTCGTCAAATGACAGGTCATTTTTAATAGTCCCTGGTTGAATTCTGTTAAATGCCCCCTCCTATATTTTATGAGGCCATATAGACTACCTTTACCTTGAGTGATGATTCTAATGTTTTGTATAGTTTAAGGTTAGCTCTTGGCCTAAAAACCAATTATCTAGAGAATGATGACTTAAGAATGTGCATATTAGGAAGGAAACAAGACACCAAATCCCACAAATCATCAGAAATTATTGAAATATGACTTTTATTTTAATGTAGTTAGTTCAGGAAAGAAGATGAATTTTTGAAAATGTCATAGTTCAGGTGAACAGTGTTAAATTCTAAGAATAGTAAGAATGACACTGAAATACTTGAAAGTACAGGGAAAGAGATGAAATATGAATGTCTTAAAGAGTTATTTTAAGAATATCTTGAGTGGGCTCGAAGCATTCTATTCTTATCTATCAGAAGAGGAGGGAGCCCAAAAATTAGCCACATTAACCTTTGCCGCAAGCAAACTTAACTGCTTTGATTTGATCTCATTGTGATGTTTCCTGGCTCTGGTTATGGTCTTAAAATTTCAACATTCAGCATACCTACAGGAAGAGGATATTGTTGTTAGTCATCTTATTTCTCATAAATGTGTAGCAATTACCAGTAAAGTGAATCAATTCATCACACTGTTGTATTGCATTAATTAGACACTATAGAAAGACTACAGATCCATTTCTATTATTTAAAGAAAATCTAATCTTATCTGATACATTCCAATCATATTCTCTTTGGGGGTTCTATTGAGTAATACATAATGAGACAGCAATTATCCTTGACGTTAATCTTCAAAATACTTCCAATAGCCATTAATGATAGCAAATACATCAGCATATATGACATGTAGAAAATTTCCTGCTAAAGATATTATAGCTCAATTAATCAACCACCATATAAGTAAAGTTGATGGGAAAAAGTAAAGGAGATCTTTTTTAATCTAGAGAAATGCAATGTTGTGAAAGAAGGCAATAAGAATTAAATAACTGCTCTTAAGGAGAGGAAATTATTCCATTTGTAGAATCACATTCTCCAGTCACTGAAGATGAAAGAAAATGCAATGTTTTAAAATATAAAAATAAATTTACATGAGATGTAATTCAATTCCTTTTGGCATTTATTAATCCTCGTGTAGGAAAGAGTACTAACTCTATCTTTAAGGTCTTTTGTATTTTAAGTGTTCTACAGAACAAAATACCCCTGTTGACACAGTCAAATGAAAAATAAGATTTTGAGTGTGTATGTGTGTGTATCCAACACTATAAAATTGTCAGAAAATGATTACATAGTTAAATAGATATAGGGCAGTGGTTCTCAACCTTCCTAATGCCACAACCCTTTAATACAGTTCCTCATGTTGTACTGACCCCCTTTTATGGTTGGGGGTCACCACAACATGAGGAACTGTATTAAAGGGTCGAGGCATTAGGAAGGTTGAGACCCACTGCTCTAAGGTATCTATACCAAATGCCTTATATTGGAAATATGAGGACACACTAAATAATGATTATGAAAGGGACATCACTGAACCATACAAATAGCTTGAATGCGTTCCACCATACTGTGTTCAATAAATAAAAAAAACCTTATTCTTGTCACAACTGTTTTAATTTTTAGCTTTATACAAAAAAAGAGGAGATTCTGTTATCACTTCCTTTTCCCACCCATCAAAGAAAAACCTGAACAGTATTTAAGAAATGGTGAACAGTACTTACTGTATTTAATAAATAACAAAAACCTCAATCTTGTCACAACTGTTTTAATTTTTAGCATTATACGAATAAAGAGGAGATTCTGTTATCACCTCCCTTCCCCACCCATCAAAGAAAAACCTGAACAGTACTTCAGAAAAGCTGAACAGTACTTACAGTGGTAAAAAATCGATTTATTTAGAAGAGATGTCAGTATAGAATGTGGCTTAATTCCAAATGTGGCATGGACAATTGGGAATTTATAGCTAAGAAGCAATGTGAGAGTCACAGGATTGAAGATTACTAAGACAAAACATAAAGTGTTGAGAGTGGGGAGTTATGGCTAACGAGACCCAACAGGTTCTTGGGTCTTGAACATTGATTAGTGTTATCAGATATTACCAAGGGAATTGTGAGGGATGAGAGCACATTTGATCAGATATGGAGGGTAATTATATATTGAGGGAGGTGGATTCTCACTTAACTTATTTAAGAAAATTCTTGCAACAATTGGGTGATGCAGCTCCAAGAAAGATGGGTGCCAAGGTCTAGGACTAGAGGCTTTAGAGGGCTTAGCCGGCTTAGAGAACCTGGTGAAGGAGAGTGTCTTGATCTAACTTTTATTACCTAGAAGGAATAGGAAGAAGAATGGGCAATATAAGAAGGATCCATGATTGTGGGTTATATTAGTTTTATATTTCTGTGTAACAAATTACCACCAAAAAAGAGGTGTAAAATAATATCCATTTATGATACCTTGGTCTTCGTGAGTCGCAAACACAGAAGGTAAGTTATCTGATTTCTCGGCGCAGGGCTTCACAAGGCTGAAATCAAATGTGAATTGATGTGTCCTCATCTGGAGGTTTGGGGAGCTTCTGCCTCCAAGTTGCCTCAGGTCACTGGCAAATTAATTTCCAGTGTGATTGTAAAACTGTTGTACTAATTGTTCTGCCATCTGTAGGTTGAGGACCATCGTCAGCTCCTAAGACACTCTCAGGTCCTTGCTATGTGCCCCACTCACCAGGATCTCACATTTCAAATATCTCCCAGCAGGAAGAGAACTTTTGAAGGATACTTGTTATTAGATTAGGCCTACTATGTAATCTACCCATTTTAAGTAAAATGATTTGGAACTTAAATTATATGTATGAATTAAATAGCAGCACCATTTTTATTATCTGATTAAATGACTGAAAGAAAGTATATTATAAACAGGAGAGAGAATCTTGAGGGCCATTTCAAAATTGTTCTGGCCTTATCAAATTAAGTAAAACCCATAACTGCCATCTGCTCTTAGAAAGAGTAGCTCAAAGTAAAGCACTACTTTTGTCCATGGTCAGGTGCTCCTCATTTCTTTTCAAATGTTCATTCTCAATCAAGGGCAATATCTCCCCCAAGAGGGTAAAGAGTCATGGTAGGAGGGCAGGGGGAGGGAAATCTTAGATATCACAATGGTTGGGTCCTGCTTAACCTTTACCATAAAAGAACATTTAATTTCTCTCTCTGGGGAAAGATCTGACTTAATTGAAATTAATTTAATCCACTTGCTTAATTATTTAATGAATTAAGTTGATTAGTTTCTATTGAATTTAAATTAATCTATTACTCCCCTTGGGGCAAGAATAAAACAAAGATTGAGAAACACAGCTTTTAAAGATCACCACGAGCCTACATATGGACGACTGTGTATATTGGTTTCTGTAACTATTACAGTTGCCTCTGTAGCTTTTCTAAGTTTACAGGGGAAGAAAATTTACTTGATTCCATAAGTACAAAATGAAGTTGTCAAGGGAGATTAAACTTTCATTAATGTTTGTCAATCACGTGTTTCATCAGCCAAAAACTTTAATTAGACTCAGCAAAAGAATCTAAGAACATATTTTGAAACTATTAGATCTGATCTATCTTTCAATAGTCTATAAAGCAAATAGAAATATCTCCTTAACCTTTCCATAATAAATTGACCAGGGATACTGAAATTTAGGTGTCCTATACATATATATCAGGAGGTTTAAAATTGGTGATATCTTTAACCCAGCCCAGTAATTTCAATTCTGGTAATCTATTCTCAGGGCATTTTCAGACATATAGACAAAGATTTATATAGAAGGATATTTATTTAAACCTCATTGACAACAGAAAAACATACAGCAATAGGATATGGTTCAATAAATTATCCTATATCCGTGTGATAATATATTAATCTAATATTAAAAATGATGTTTACAGAGATATATAAAGACATTCAGAAATGCTCAGGATACAGTAAGAAAAAAGAGGCATACAGCATGTCTAAGTACTATTTTATCTTAACATTGTTAATATATGTATATAAATGAAGACAAAATGTCAATGTTATCATTGTAATTTTACTTTATACCATTTACTGTGTATATTTGCATTTTAAAAAGTTTTACGATATGAATATATTACTTTTATAATTAATAATAGAAAGGTTACATAATTATGAGGAGCTCTAAGTTAAAAATATATATAACTTTGGCGTTCTCATTAAACAAAGACGGAGGCTCATGTTACCCAGTTGAAAGCTTTTTCTGCTTATTATTTCTGTCATCCACCAATTCCTACTTGTTCATCAAAGCTTTTAGCTCCTGGATTTCTCTCTGACCTACTGTACTTTGAGCGCACTTTTCTGGTAAACAAATGTAGCAATGCTATTTATTTCATTGAAACCTCTGTACTATTGACCCCCATAAACATATCTTCAAATCCCATTTATGGAAGAAGCCAAACTGTCTCTACATAAACTTCACCAGATAAATGTTACAGAAGAAACTGACACATATTTACTGTTCCATATTAAATTCATGTTTAAAATATCAAAATGGTCATCAGCATTGCCTAGAAACCTTAGTGTTTCTTTACTAGGTTCATTTCATCATTGTCTAACATAATTATTACATATTGTCTTCTCAAATCACTCAACACACAACACTTTTAACTGATAATCTTGCCTCATTAAGGAAATACATGCCATCATATATAAGCATCCTCTTCTTACAATATTAAACTTACAAAACTACTTGTAGCTAGTGGATGGCTACTCACCTCTCATGAAGCTCCGAGTTCTATTTTCTCATGTCTACTCAACTTTACACTATCTCTACAGCATCATGAACTTCTGTTTTTCTACTGGATCATTATTAGAATATAAACATATTTTAGTATCCCCCTTTTACAATGAATAATTACAAGTTTTTCGTTAAGTTCACATTTACCTCAAGCTAATGCTCAATTTTTCTGTTTCTTTTCATAACCAAACTTTTAAACAGAGTTTTTTCACACATGAAAATTTCTCTGGCATTATCAGTTTTGTTTTAGACCACGGGTTTTTAAAGTATAGTCCAGTACCTTCTGGAGTTCACTGAGACATTTGCAAGAGATTTGATAGGTCAAAACTATGTTTACAATAATGCTAAGATTTTTATATGCATTTTTCACTGTATTGAAATTTGAACTGATATGCAAAAGCAATTATGGCAATAAACTATGCTAGTATGCATTGTATTCATCACTGTTACACACACAATAGAAGAGCAAAAAAAAGAATGAAAAATAAGTGGGGCCACTTTCGCTTAAGTATGTCCTTGCTGCAGCAGTAAAAAATGTTAGCTTTATTAACTCTTAGCTTTGACCCTTCAATACATGCCTTTTTAATATTGTGTGTAATGAAACAAAAATATATAAGAAGCTCATATTTTTCTTTCTTTTTTTTTTTTGAGACAGAGTCTCACTTTGTCACCCTCGTTAGAGTACTGTGACATCACAGCTCACAGCAACCTCCGGCTCCTGGGCTTAGGCGATTCTCTTGCCTGAGTCTCCTGAGTAGCTGGGACTACAGGTGCCCGCCACAAGGCCTGGCTATTTTTTTTGTTGCTGTTTAACCAGGGCCAGGTTTGAACCCACCACCCTCAGTCTATGGCGTCAGCACCCTACTCACTGAGCCACAGGCGCTGCCTAAGGAGTTCATCTTCTGTATTCTGAAGTACAAGGGCTATAATGAACAGAAGCACTTGTGCAATTGGTTGAGTTGCAAACTAAATTAGTCAAAGTTTCCTAGGAAAAGTGTTTTTCGTTGAAAGGCAGGCTGACGTCCTGTGGCTATTCAGACTTGGGAATTTGCCAGATGTCATCCCCAAAATGATCAAAGTGAAATTGTCATTTTTAGGAAAATAAATGACAGGTTGCTAATGATAAAAATCAAGTTTTCAAGCAAAAATTATGATGTCAGAAAACTTTCTCTGCTACATTAGTTTGACAGTTTCTTAATATATAAAGATTTTCTGGGCGAAATACATGCTGATATTAGGGAAAGTGATTTCTTGGTTTTATGTTTTTTTTTGCTTTTTGTTCTTTAAAATGTTTTTTATTTTTTATTTTCCTAATTTTGGTTTAATATGATGGTATGTATTATTATGAATGTGGTTTTTTGTTATATAGTAAAAGTCAATATTCAGAACATCTGCAAAACTTGATGCATCCGCATCTGTATTCTCCGAATACCAATGTGCAGTGGTACAAAATCAGGCACACAAGTAAAAGATCCATTCCAAGAGGAAAAAATGAATTTTAATGTAACTGAGTATGAAAGGTTCATTAATATGGTTTCAAATTCCACACTGTAACTAACTCATAAGAAATTACCCATTGTCAAGGGTTCCTGTAACTTAGGGCACTGGCCACATGCTCCGGGGCTGGTGGGTTCAAACCCAGCCCAAGCCTGATGAACAAAAAATAATAATAATAATAAAGAAAGAAAGGAAAAAAATATCTGGACATCGTGGTGGGCACCTATAGTACCAGCTACTAGGGAGGCTGAGGCAAGAGAATCACTTGAGCCCAAGAGTTTGAGGTTTCTGTGAGCTATGATGCCACAGCATTCTACCGAGGGTGATAAAGTGAGACTGTGTCTCAATTTAAAAAAACATTACCCATTGTCAAATTTTGATGTATCATTGAAGAAAATAATATGTAATTATTTTTAAAAGGTATTAAAATACTCCTCCCTTTCCACCATAATTTTTGTGAGGCCACATTTTTTTTCATATAGGTTAGTCAAATACCACATGGTAATATGTTAAATGCAAAAGCAGATATGAGAATGCATCTGTCTTCTATTAAGCCATACATTTAAGGTATTTTAAGAAATGTAAAACAAATCCACTCTTTTCACTACATTTTTTTAGGGGGGGGGAATATATCTCTTTTCCTTAAAAGGTATTGCTTAAATAGTCATGTACCATGGTTTGCTACTGTCTTACTAAAATAAATTTATAAATATTTTTAATTGCCTCAGGTTCAATTTCTAATAGGGTAAATACGTGTAGATGAACTCACAAAAACACTCTGGGATCTTTGATAATTGTAAGGAGCAAAACAGTCTTGAGAACAAAAAGTTTAAGAACTATTGGTCTAGATTAATAAACTCAGTAGTACTTCATATTTTATTAAAGCAGGGCCCCACTGGTCAAAGGAAAGGGACGGAAGGGCTATTGAATATGTAACCAACAAGATCTGCTACTTACTCTTAGGTCTTTTAAGCAGTCCCCTAAGAATGAGTTTTCCCACATCCACTCTTTTTTAGGCTCCATCTCCACCTCTGTCCTTCATATATCAGTTGAAAAAATCTCCTTAGGACATAGTTTATATCATGTTACTAAGAACTGTTTAAGAAATATCCATTGCATTTATAATCCAATTCAAACACTGGGGAGGCCTGCAAGGTCCTGAGTCATCTGACCATTGCTTTTGAGTCTATACCTTGTTCTGATTTAGAAATCAAACTACACTGACTAAAGCCTCAGTGTCATTATTTAAAACTGTGTATTTTTGTCCAAGTTACTCATATTTTTCATGCATTATTTTCCTCATCTGTAAAATGGGGCTAATGAATTCATCAGTTTGCTATGAGTGTCAATGAAGATAACTCATATTAAATGCTGAGAGGATTTCCTGGCCCAGGTAACTTTTGTGCATTGTTGAAAGCTGCCCATTTCTCCAACCTCATTTTATGTTATTCTCCCCTTTACTCGTTATTCTCTAATCACACTTAAGCCTTGTGAGTTCTTTCCTGTCTCAGAAAGTTGTCCCATTTCCCCCCCTAACTCTAACAACCTCCTCTCTGCTCCATATACTGGCAGTTTCAGTTTCTTCTTCTTCCTGAGGGTACTGCTGGCATGTCAGTCCTTAGGGAAACTTTCACTGACCATACTTTCTCAATCAGAACTTTTCTCATCTTCTCCCCAGTATTTACTCTTACTCTATATCACAACAAACTTATTTCTTTAGACACAGGTAGTATATACTTCATCCAAAAAGAAAAAAAAATTAGTAATAAGATTCTGACATTTTGAACATATTGTCCGGAAGAGAATGCTAGGATTCACCAGGATGGTGACAGAAAAAGACCAAAAGTGGGTGAGAAGAGGGTTCATGCAGCTTGCCTAGCCAGAAAATGGCTAAGAGCCATCAGAAACTCCTGGACATGGGGAAACAGTGAGAGAGAAGCTCCCAGGCTTCCATACTTTGAGATGAACCCTTATGATCTTGACTACAATAGAACCCCAGCCCATGGAGTTATCAGGCCCTAACATAGGGAGTTGTTTTGAGATTGCATAGAGATGTTGCTCCAGAAAGAGAACTCATAAAGAATCCCAAATACATCTAGGCCTAAAGCACATTGGGCCAGGAATCATTCTGATAGCTGAGATACCAGAAAATTGTGAGCATGCCTGAAACCACTACGTAACTGCAAGGGGGGATAAAGGGTCCAAGTACCCCAACACACCCCAGGAAGCTTACCACCTCTCTGCAACAGGTTATTTTTGAGTGTACAGATTTTCCAGTTTCTTGGGGCCTTAACCTTCCTGGTCTCAGGTCTAAGGCTCTATTTTGAGAGTCTGCAACTGACTTGCACCCCATCCTCAGGCTTAGCTTGGGCTAATGCAGTTGCAGCCCCCACTTGCCAAAGGAGGGTCAGGGAGACAAAGCTTTTCAATAAATATTAGGGATGTTAGCCACTATCCTGCATCCAGCTTCTGTGGGCTCAAGTATCAAGCAAACTACATGGCCCACAGTTTGCTGCCAGTACAGCCTTGCTGGGAAGGGCAATACCCTGTGTTATTACATGTCAAGGTACCATTTTAGGAGTTCAAAAGCAGGCTATCCCTTCTTTAGAGCTAATTTTGGGCTGATACAGTTATCATCTGCCCAGTTGAGGAGGAATAGGAAAGTCCAAGCTCTACTACACACACCTAGGATAATTCCCACTGCTCTGCTATAGGCTACTTTGAGACCCAGATGTGAATGGAAGACACTCCTCCCAGATCTTCATGTTGTTTTCCTGGAAGTTTCCCCACCCTCTTTGATCATGTTACAGTAGTCGTGGGACTGGGGGCTACTTTTATTAGTCCATCACAGCAACAAGTAATACCAACATGGACAACTTGAATAGACATTCAGATGCAAGAGGCCAAACAATCCCCAGATAAATACATTGCACAGAGGACTTTACCACCACATTATAAATCAGAGTGACTAAAATCAAAGCAAAAGAAAGAATTTTAAAATCAACAAGAGAAAAACATCTAATCACCAATCAAAGAAACCCCATAAGATGATCAGTGGACTCCTTAGCAGAATCCTCTCAATAAATGTGGAGAAAGCATCCTTTTAATGATAAAAATCCATAATAACCTAGGGACGGAAAGAATATTCCTCAAAATAATAAAAGTTGCATATGGCCAACTCATAGCCTACATCATACCAAATAGGGAAAATTTGGAAGCATTTTCCCCAAGAATTGAAATAAGACAAGGATGCCCACTGTCACAAAGTCTATTCAACATAGCGCTGGAAGTCCTAGTCAAAGCAATCAGGAATGAGAAAAAAACAAAGGGCATAAAAATTGGAAAATAGGAAGTCAAATGATGTAAATTTGTTGGTTGTAAGATTTTATATAGAGAGAACCTTAAAGATTCCTCCAGAAGAATTTTAGATTTGATAAGTGAATGAAGCAAAATCTGAAATTATAAAATCAATACATGAATAGCATTTCTGTATACCAACAGTGACCATGCTGAAAACCAAATCAAGAACTCAATCCCATTTATAACAGCTACAAAAAAAAATAAAATAAAATAGCAAGTAATAAGCTAAACTAAGGAGAAGAAAAAAATCTCCACAAGGAAACTCCAAATCATTGATAAAAGAAGTCATAGATGATACAAACAAATGGACAAACTTCCAGTGTTCATGGAACAGAAGAATAAATATTGTGAAAATTACCACACTACCCATAGCAATGTACAGATTTGATGCAAATCTTATCAAAATGCTAACGTCATAGGTCACTGAATTATTATAGAAATACAATTCTAAAATTCATATGGAACCAAAATAGAGCCTGAATAGCCAAAGTAATCCTAGGGGGGGAAATAATCAAAGCTAGAGCCATCCCATTACCTGTGTTCAATTATCCCACAAGGGTATAGTAACCAAAACCACTCTACAATTAGACACATAGATCAGTGGAACACAAAAATAAAACCATATACCTACACTCAGGTGGTCTTCAACAAACTGGAGAAAAACATAAACACACACTGGGAAAGTACACACTATTCAGTAAATGCTGCTGTGAAAATTGGAAAGTCACATGTAGAAGAATGACACTGGACCTCTATTTCTCACCATATACAAAAATTAACTGGAGATGGATTAATGACTTAAATGTAAGATCTGAAATAATACCATTTTTAGAAGAACCCCTTGGAAAAACTTTTCTGAACGTTAGCCTAGGTAAAGAATTTCTGGCTAAGACATTAAAAGTAAATGTAATAAAAGCAAAAATAGACAAATGAGACTTAATTAAACTAAAAACTTCACATTAATTAAAAAGAAAAAGAAAAATAGACAACTTACAGAATGTGAGAAAATATTCACAAACTATGTGTCCAACAACATACTAATATTAAGATTCTATAAAGAACTGAAACAACTCAGCAACTAAAAAAGCAAGCCCATTAAAACGTAAGCAAATGGCATGAATGAGTATTTTTTAAAAGATATACAAATGGTTACAAAAACATGAAAAAAATGTTCCATATCTAATCATCAGAGACATTCAAATGAAAACTATTATAAAATACCATCTTACTCCAATTAGAATTGCCGTTATGAAAAAGTAAAAAACAAACAAACAAACAATAAATGTTGCCAAGGATGCTGTCAAGGGGGAAAATTATACACTGTTGGTGGAGATGTAAATCAGTACAACTTCTATGGAAAAAAGTATGGAGATTTCTCAAAGAACTAGATCTACCTCTTCATTTTATACTCCCTCAACTGGGAGTCTACCCAGAGGAAAAGAAACCATTATATCAATAAATTGAGGGAACACCTAACCAATGTGCAACTAACACAAATTACATATAAAGTCTATCTAAGTGACATCTAGGGCCTGTAACAGGACACAATAAAAAAAAAAACTCACATGCAACTAACGCAAATTGCATATAAAGTTTAAGTGACATCTAGGGCCTGGAACAGGACAAATTAAAAAAAAAAAAACAAACTCACATGCAACTAACACAAATTACATATAAAGTCTAAGTGACATCTAGGGCCTATAGCAGGACAAAATAAAAAAAAAAACATGAACTATAACTATTTTTTCTCTTAAACAGAAATGATGTGTCATGTATACATGGGCACCTAAAAATATTTATGAAACTTTTTTTCTCCTTACATGAGAGGCAGGATATGCCAAAATCAAATGCACTAAAAATCTTAAATCTAAGATCCTAGAATCTTAGCCTTGGATCTCTTAATATCACCCACTTTGATATCTTCATTTTACAGAAGACAGAAAGACCTAAGTCCTAGAGAAGTAAAATGACTTGCCCAAAATAACATGACTGGAAGTAAAAACTACTTCTTTTTTTTTTTTTTTGAGACGGATCCTCAAGCTATCCCCCTGGGCAGAGTGCCATGGCATCACAGCTCACAGCAACCTCCAACAACTCCTGGGCTCAAGCGAGTCTCCTGCCTCCGCCTCCCAAGTAGCTGGGACCACAGGCGCCTGCCACAACGCCTGGCCATTTTTTGGTTGCAGCCATCATTGTTGTTTGGTGGGCCGGGCTGGGGATTCGAACCCGCCACCTTAGGTGTACGTGGCTGGCACCTTAGCCGATTGAGCCACAGGCGCCTAAGCCAAAATTACTCCTTCTTAACTCTATTTCAGGTTCAAAAATTCTCTCTTCACTCTCTCTGGGTAAATGCAAAATTCTGTGCAATGGCCAATAAAATTCATTATCAAAAATACAAATTTATTTGAAAAAATATATATTTTAGAATCGGTACTGAAATAGGAATGCAATTTGAAGATTTGATAATTAATTGGCTATGCTCTGGAAGTTATACCTTTTCATGCAAACTAAAATATCATAATTCCAGATGTGTATTGAGGGAAAGCTAAGGATTAGCCTGATGGTATAAAATATGGGCAGCAGTTAGAGGTGAAATTTCATGAAGTAAATCTGTTTAGACATGTGAACTCTTTTCAATAGAAAGTGATCCACTAATAACTTACATGTAAGCCTTTTAGGAATAATATAGAACATTAATTTTGAATTAGAGTTTGTGGACCAAACCTATATTTCGTTCAAGATAATTATATGATTCTTAGAAGAAGAAAAAAAAGTTATATCTTCTTTCTCAATAAGGCAGCGTGCCAATTCTTTTTTGTTGTTGTTATTTTTAGGAAAGATGTTTGGAAAACACTTAGAGATCTAAAAATAGACCTGCCATTCAATCCTACAATTAGGTGTATATCCAGAAGACCAAAAATCACATTATAACAAAGATATATGTACCAGAATGTTTATTGCAGCCCAATTCACAATTGCTAAGTCATGGAAAAAGCATGCCAATTCTTAAAGGCTGCACCAGCACTGACTGGTGAAAACTACAGCAGACTAACATCATGTGAAATGCTGAATTAGTCCATTAGTGAGAGATACATCTGCGAATCTATATAAATTGACTTTATATATTTTAGTTGGAAGGCAGATCTTGGTTCTACACGTGTCTACAGATTTTCAGTATTTTCCTTTTTATTATTATAATTATAGTGAAGAAAATATATGCAAAAAATTACATTAAAAAAACTGGACCCTACCAGGTCCAGAAGAAAAAGGGTGTTACTGATACTACGAATGCTACTGCTTTTAATTCTTGTCTATTAAATTGTTGCATTCTATTATATTTTATTTCATTCCATGTTTTTGTCCTTTATAGAAAAAGCTACCGTCATTAAATCATAATTGCACACTTTGGGTAACCTCTTACTTTGTAAGTTTTATTTGTATCTAAAAAATGGGATAAATATAACATCACTTACATTCAATAAGGCTAATTATAAAGATCTGACGAGATGATACACATAATCATTGAGCATAATGCCCAGCATGCAGAAAACCTCCAATAAACTTTACCTGTTTTCTTTGTTGGTAGTAGTAGTACTGGACCCTTGCCAGACCATTTAGTCACTAGACACCTCTTCTTCCCTGCCTGGGCTGAGCAGAGTTCTGTGTATTTACGTACAGAAAAGGAGGCAGGGAAATTTGGCTGTGCTCTGTTCACTTCTGGAATATGTGGTAGGCAGAAGACAATCACATTTTGACAGTTCTGAGACAGGCCGATGGCAACCTTTTTCTACCTTTTATTGTTAACATATTGATAGAATCAAATTCATTTAAAAAGTTAATGTGAAAGAAGTATACTATCGTCTATTAATTTTTGCTTCATCTTTCATCTGGAAATTTGAAGCTAAAATTAATTTGCAGGTCTAATACTTGGGTAAAGCTAATGTTTCGTGAGTACAATCTATGGCCCTCTGCCAAATTTCCAGGGCAGATACCAAATGAGGAGAAAAAACTACCCTTCTGTGACCAACAAATACTGTAGTTATTTTTGCTTCTTTTTTTTTCTTTTTTCACTCTACCCTTGGTAGAGTGCTGTGGCATCACAGCTCACAGCAACCTCCAGCTCTTAGGCTTAGGTGATTCTTGCCTCAACCTCCCGAGTAGCTGGGTCTACAGGTGCCTGCCACAATGCCCGACTATTTTTTATTACAGTTTGGACCGGGCAGGGGCCAGGTTCAAACCTGTCACCCTCGGTATATGGGGCCGGTGCCCTACTCACTGAGCCACAGTCGCCACTCACAAATAGTTATTTTTAAAAGGATAAAGATGATAAATCCTCAAAGCTACCACTATGTATCTTTCTTTTTCTTTCTTTTTTTTTTTTTGAGAGACAGAGACTCAGTTGCCCTGGGTAGAGTGCCATGGCATCACAGCTCACAGCAACCTCAAACTCTTGGGCTCAAGTGATTCTCTTCCCTCAGCCTCCCAAGTTGCTGGGACTACAGGTTGCTGCCACAACGCTTGACTATTTTTTTTTTCCGCTTGGCTGTTTTTTATAGACAGGGTCTCACTATTGCTCAGGCTGGTGACAAACTCCTGAGCTCAAGCAATCAACCCACCTCAGCCTCCCGGAGTGCTGCGATTACAGACATGAGCCACTGCTTTTGGCCTATGTTTCAATTTAATGTTGAGAGCCTTTAATTAATACAGGAAGATTCAAGATATGAACAGCTTTATCACACACATCCTATTGAGTGCAATTTCTGTATAAGACTAAATCAAACTCTAAGTCTTTTTTTTCAGTAATAAAGCATTACAAGCGTGTAAAATGTAAAAGATAGTGTGGATCCCTAGTTATGTCTCATACTTAGGGGAAAGTCTCAAGTATGAGA
Source organism: Galagoides demidoff (assembly GCA_963574575.1). Taxonomy (NCBI): domain Eukaryota; kingdom Metazoa; phylum Chordata; class Mammalia; order Primates; family Galagidae; genus Galagoides; species Galagoides demidoff. The sequence goes on along the minus strand of CAUYQV010098411.1, from coordinate 37,869 downwards.
GTAGGGAGAGGAAATTATCTTTTAGACTGTGCATGAGGAGATGGTTAGTATTGAACAGCTATGGTGTGAGTGAGAGGCAGAGAAAAGAGAAAGATGGGAAGGTACAGTGAATTAGAGGAAGGAAGGAAGAGTGGATTAGAAGCCCAAGTGAGCTATCTCGTCCCATATAAACAGAGAAAAGTGCTACAGAAAAATGCCACTTTGCACTTCCAACAACAACAACAACAACAAAATAGTATTGCATCAAATTGTTGGTTTACCTCTTCCAATGAGAGGCAAATTAAAAAAGAAAATCACCTGATGTTGACCTTCGAAAATATGGGTGCTGCTGAGGACTTCTGCCAAGATTTTTGCTTTTCTAACATTTTTTATCCTAGGAAAGGTTGACTGCAGTATGGACCCTGCTTTGGGATTGGAGGGATTTTTGAAAGAGAGGGGTGTATGTGTCCCAAAAGGAGGAGTGTTGATTGTTTTTAAGAAAATTAGTGAAAGCTGCTCTTGGCTTTATCTAAAATTCTAATAGCTTATTTATTTTCCTGAATTATGCTATTAAAAATTAATTCATCCTGCTGTAAGAAGGTATGCCTTGTTCTAAGGGAAAACTATAACAATTCCACTATAAACCTTCTAAATATGTAGAATGACAGGGATAAAGAAGGCACTATCTTCTTTGGTGTTGTATTTCTCTAAGTGGCTTTCCATGTGATTCATTAAAGGTATTTTTAACATTTTTCCCTGAGTTGAAAAAGTACATCTATAATTCCTGACTTTGGAATTACAAACATGTTCAGCTGCTGGTTTAAGCCCCAAAACACATCAAACAAAATAAAACACAATTGGGCACAGAGCCACATTTAAACCTTTTGTAACTCAACTTGAGGGAGATGGAGGTAGAAATCCATTTTACACCAAAGGAATATTCTTATTATAATTACATAGACATATAAAGAACTCAGGCTAAATAATTTTATTCTAGTCATATAGAATTATAAATTATTTCCATGTCCTAGGAGAGGGCACATTATTCTTAATCTCACACAACAGGAAGACAGTGTGGTACATTTTTTGAGAGCACATTGCTTTGAGTGACATAATTACTACTCACAAAAAATTATTTTCATCCCAGTGTTTATTGATAATCTGGAAATCCATTTGCTGTTTTTACTCTGGTAATACACAAATTTATTTTTATCAATTAACTTTGTGTCAATTTCTGTAGTAATTAAAAAACACTAAGTCCTCTCATAAAAAGTTTCGTGTGTAGGTCAAATTTGGGAAAGAGAAGAAAGGATACAAAGTTATCTCAAATGTTCTAGGTGGAGAAAAGTGAGAATGTTAACTTTCTGAATTATATCTTGATAGCAGTTTCTTTCTTTTTTTTTTATTTATTCATCATGGCTGAGGCACCACCTTCCAGTCTTCTTTTTAATTAGATTTGCTGAAGCAATACAGCTTCTTGTGACCATCTGTCACGTTGGTCACATCATTTCCACGATCCAAATGTCCTAAATATATCTGAAAACAGAAGGCTAGAGTTTACTTTTGTGTGGGGTGGGGTTTGACAAAGCATGTCAGGGAGACAGCCCTAATAGAAATAATCGCCTGGTACGATTATGGACAAATGTTCCTGCATCTAATTCTATATCTGCTCTTAATAAAGCAGTCACCCTTTTTCCAAATATCTAATAGATATTGTCCAGTCACATAAAGAAAAGATATGTTGGCTCGGCCCCTGTGGCTCAAGTGGCTAAGGCGCCAGCCCCATACACCTAAGGTGGCGGGTTTGAATCCAGCCTGGGCCTGCCGAACAACAATGATGGCTGCAACCAAAAAATGGTCGGGCGTTGTGGTGGGCGCCTGTGGTCCCAGCTACTTGGGAGGCGGAGGCAGGAGACTCGCTTGAGCCCAGGAGTGGAGGTTGCTATGAGCTGTGATGTCACACACTCTACCCAGGGGGACAGCTTGAGGCTCTGTCTCAAAAAAAAAAAAAAAGAAGAAGAAGAAAAGATATGTTGAAATGATGAGTTCAAAGTCTTCTGTCTCCTTAAAAACCCTTCAAAAACAGTAGGGGAATGAGAGGTTAAAAATTTCGCTAAAGAAACTTGCATTTGAAATAACAAAGGCAAATACACATGGCAAATCTGAAGCTTGATAAGCTCATAATTATTAGGTTCAAGCATGCAATATTACCCAAAGAATTCATCTTTTACAAGGAAGTTTACATAAGCAAAATCAAATAAAACTGAGAATTGAGTTAAAGTTCTTAGCTGGAATACTCATCTGATCTATAATAAAATCAATTAGTGCAACATATTATTTTAGGTAGGCCCCTGTCTTTTGTCTGGTAAACTTGTGCAGGCCCTAATCAACCCCTGACGGGATTGTAGTAAAACTCCTGGTTACAGCTCCTTTGATGATGAGAGTCAATATTCAACAAATAATCTCTGAGATTCCTCATTTCCTTTAAATTGGGTCTCACATTTTCCACTGTAGAAGTTAAAACACATTATGATCTGTCTTTTATTCAACCTTGCCTACCTTGCATACTCTCTATAAAAACTATTATCTTTATAGCAGTGTTTGTCTATGCAAGAGCATTTTGTATAGTCACTGAAAATCTGAGTAGCTCAAGTCTTTGTCATGCAAGACTCTGCAGTTACTGGCAGAAGTTTTACAAAAACCTAAATGCTGATAGCTCCTCCCAGACACATTGACAAGTATATGTCCCTACATATACCACTAAGTGGACTGTATGGCTTCAATTTGAGAACCGCTGATCTCACGTGGGCCGCCACTTCCATCCTGAGAAGGTCTGTGATTGGTCAGTGTTTCTTGCCCGGAGTGCTTTAAACAAATCTCCAGGGTCCAGGTCTTAATATCCATACAAAGTTCAATCTTTGTCTCTTTTCCTGAACCTGCCTCACAGTGATCCATCATCACTCCTGTCATCCGTCAATATTTTCCTTTGTTTGTTTTGTTTTCTTACTACTTTGTAGCAGTGTATGTTTTTCTTTGCATACGAATGTCTTCCCTTCCCCTGAAACAGCTGCTGGAGAGCAGGAGCCAGCTCTGAATCGCTAGCAAGTAAGGCAATGGGATGTTTTAGTCTCCCTTCCGTAGACAGCATTTTTTATAGAACTCTCAGTTTTTCATGCAGTATTACTAATATCTGGAATATCCTGACCCCCACTTTTTAATTTTTTTTTTTACTTTTGAAACCCCTCTTCATCTTTCAGGACCTAGTTCAGCTATCACTTTCTTTGGGCAGTCTCCCCTGATCCTGAATCTCATCATAGGGGTTCATCTCTGTTTTCTCATGGCACCAGGTGTGAACTTTCACCTAAACACTTCTTACAACAAAATATAATTGCTTAGTTAAAAGACACTGTCACCCGCACTCGATAGGGAACTTTCTGAGGATGAGGTTTCATCATGTTCCTGTAGTGTCTGTCCCAGCACTTGTAAAAATACTGCCGTTATCATCTCTACAATATTCCACTATCTTAGCTTTGTATGGTAGCAGAGCTAATTTGTTTTCAGCATTGAAAATACATTAAAGATATTTTTGCCTATGTCAAGAGGATAATTTTGATGCTTAAAAATAGGATACATTTTTTAAATCTGCCCTATAAAAGTTATTTAAAGGGAGGAGGAATATAAGTAAACAGAACATTTTCAGGTTTATCTAATATGAACCAAGTATTATACTTTTATACATTATAATGCATACATAAACATGTGTACACAACAATAAAAATAACAGAAGTAAAACATTTATCGCATTATGCCCCTATTACAGATTAAGAAAAATAAGATATAGAAGACTTACCATGAGTTGTATGACTAGTGAGTGGGTGAAGTATGAATGCTCAGTCTGATTCTGACGGCTATGCTGTTTTCACTATGCCAGAAATGGCAAGCAGAGCATGTATAACATGCTTTACTAAATATTTAAAGATAACTGAATTTAGGATGGCTAAATAAAGATATTGTTTGCCAGCTCAAAAATAAATGAGTAAGATAAGATATAATGAGTCGAAGAAGGCGGAAACCACAAACTGAAAGCAAAATGAAATAGTTGGTGAAACAAATACCTTCCCAGCACTAATACCACTTTTCAAAAGTTTAACAAAGCCAAATGAGCAAATGACAAAATTCATTTAGAGGAAACAAAGACTAAGAACCGTCAACTTTTGAAGGTAGAAGGAACCATAGAGAACGCCTAACTGCTGTAGCTCACTTTCCCAGTAGTAAAGTAACCTCACCAGAATTGGCCAATGAAACCGTGAAACCAGTCCTCTTTTTTGTGGGAAGCTCATCTAAGCAAATTTTTACCTTAGTAAAATTTCAGTATAAACTACAATTGTATTAACTGCCATCCTCTTACTAGATGGTAAATCTCTGGACTTATTCATCCTGCATAGCTATAAGTTTGCACCTTTGACCTACATGCTTTCATTTCCTTCCCCTCCTTATAGCCGCTAAACATTTTTCTATTCTGTTTATATATATTCAGCATTTTCTTAGATCTTACATATAGGTGAGATCATACTATAATTTTGCTTTTGTGTCTGGTTTGCTACACTTAGCATAATGTTTTTCAGGTATACAATGCTGTCACAAATGGCACTATCTCCTTTTTAAGGCTGAATAGTATACTTTTGCACGTATTCTTGTATGTGGTGTGTATGTATTTATGTGTGTATATATCACAGTTTTTTAAATACATTCATCAACTGACAAACACTTGGGTTGTTTTCATAACTTGTCTATTTTATTTATTCATTTCTTATATTTTTTATTATAATAGTTTGGGATTCATTGAGTGTACAAATAATTAGGTTACACTACTTGCATTTGTTAGATTGTGTCCCACCCCCAAGAGGTGTACCATACACTGCGACACCCGATTCTCCTCCATCCTCCCCCTCCCCACGTGCACATTCTCCTACTCTCCCCTTGTATTAGCTCATCTACTGCCTTCATATTAAAATAGTATACATAGGATTCTTGCTTCTCCATTCTTGTGATGTTTTACTAAGAAGACTATGCTCCATCTCCATCCAGGTTAATACAAAATCTGTAAAGTCTGCATCTTTGCATCTTTTTAAGGGCTGACTACTATTCCATATAGTATACATATACCACAGCTTGTTCATCCATTCCTGGATTGATGGACATTTAGGCTGTTTCCACGTTTTGGCCATTGTAATTGAGTTGCAATAAAATGTCTTATGATAAAATGATTTTTTTTCCTTCTGGTAGATGCCTAGTAATTGGATTGCAGGATTAAATGAGAGGTCTAATTTCAGATCTTTGAGGACTCCCCATACTTCCTTCTAAAAAGTTGAATTAGTTTGCAGTCCCAGCAACAGTATAAAAGTATTCCCTTCTCTCCACATCCATGCTAGCATCTGCACCTTTGAGACTTTGTGATGTGGGCCATTCTCACTGGGGTTAGGTTATATCTCAGGGAGGTTTTGACTCCCATTTCTCTGGTAATTAGGAAAGATGAGCATTTTTTCACATTTGTTAGCCATTCATCTGTCTTCTCTAGAGAAGGTTCTATTCATATCACTTGCCCATTGATATAAGGGAATGTTGGCTCTTTGTGTTGATTAATTTGAGTTCTCTGTAGATCCTAGTTATCAAGTGTTTGTCAGATTCATAATGTGCAAATACCTTTTCCCATTCTGAAGGTTAACTATTTGCTTTGCTTATCTCCTTAGCTGTACAGAAGATTTTTAGTTTAATTGAGTCCTAATTGTTTATATTTATTGTTGTTGCAATTGCCATGGAAGTCTTTATCATAAAATCTTCCCCCAAGCCAATATCTTCAAGTTTTTTTTTCCCCACATCTTGAGTTGGGGAATTATTTTTTCCAAATCTTGAAAGTATGATGATAGTATTTTAATGGTGATTGTATTGAATCTGTAGATTGCTTTTAATTGTATAAACATTTTCAAAGTGTTGATTCTTCCCAGCCATGAACACAGTATTGTCTCAAGCTTTCGTTTTAAATTTTTTATCCATATTGAATCAATTTTTGTAAGTCATGAGAGGTGCAGGTCCAGTTTCAGTCTTTTACATGTGTTTATCCAGTTCTCCCAGCACCATTTATTAAATAGGGATTCTTTTCCCCAGTATATGTTTTTGTTTGGTTTATCAAAGATTAGGTGGCTGTAAGAGGTTAGTTTCATCTCATAGTTTCCTATTCAGTTCCAAATGCCAGTGTCTCTATTGTTGTGCCAATGCCATGCTGTTTTGATCACTATGGCCTTGTAGTATAGCCAACAGTCTGGTAGGCTGATATCCCCAGCTTTGTTTTTATTACTAAAAAATGTCTTGCCTACACAGGGTTTCCTCTGGTTTCATACAAAGTGAAGAATTATTTTTTCCAAAACTTGAAAGTATGATGATAGTATTTTAATGGAGATTGTATTGAATCTGTAGATTGCTTTTAATAGTATAGACATTTTCACAATTTTGATCCTTCCCAGCCATGAGCAGAGTAGATTCTTCAGTTTGTTAATATCCTCTGCTATTTCTTTTCTTAGGGTTTCATAATTTTTCTTATGGAGGTCATTCACAACTTTTGCTAGATATGTGCATATATATTTCTTTGTTTGTTTGTGTTTTTGAAGCTACCCTGAAGGGAATTGTATCTTTTATTAGCTTCTCATCTTGGCTGTTATTGGCATATACAAAGGCTACAGATCTGTGGACATCAATTTTATATCCTGAGACATTGCTGTATTTTTGATCACTTCCAGGAGTCTTGTAGTTGAGTTTTTTTGGGTTCTCTAAGTATAAGATCATGTTATCAGCAAAAAGCAAGATTTTGACCTCCTCTGCCCCCATTTGGATGCCCTTATTTAGTTATCTTCCCTAATTCTATTGGCTAGAACTTCCAGCACTATGTTAAATAGTAGTGCTGATAGCGTTCTCTATCAGTAGTGCTGGCAAAAGCTTGCAGTTTTACTCTATTCAGTATAATACTAGCTGTGGGTTTGTTCTAGATGGCATCAATTAGATTAAGAACTGTGCTACCTATATCTAAATTCTTTAGTGTTCTTATCAGAAAAGGATGCTGGATGTTATCAAATGCTTTTTCTTCATCTATTGAGAAGATCATATGGTCTTTGTTTTTGCTTCTGTTGATATGGTGAATTATGTTTATGACTTATGTATGCTAAAACAGCCTTGCATTCCTGGGATGAAAACTACTTTATCATGATGAAATATTTTTTTCAATGTGTAGCTGTAATCTGTTGGCTAGGATTTTATTGAGAATGTTTGCATCTGTATTCACTAGTGAGATTGGTCTGAAATTCTTCTTTTTAGTTGAGTCTTTTCCTGGTTTGAGTATCAGAGTGCTCTTTGCTTAATAGAAAGTATTGGGGAAGTTCTTTCCTCTTCGGTTTTTGGAATAATTTCTGCACTCTATGGGCATAAGCTCTTTTTTGAAGGTTTGATATAATTCTACTATGAAGCCATCTGGAACTGGACTTTTATTATTATTATTATTATTGTTTATTTGATCTGAGTTCATGAAACCAGTCTTTTCAAGAGATCTATTTCTTCTTGATCAAGCCTAGGGAGAGGGTGTGATTCCAAGTATTGATCAATTTCTTCCACATTGTCAAATTTGTAGGCATAGAGTTTCTTGTAGTACTCAGAGATGGTCTCTTGAATCTCTGTGGCATCTTTTTTATTTCTACTTTGTCATTTTTGATTGAGGTAATTACAGATTTTACTTTTCTATTTCTAGTTGGTCTACCCAAAGATTTATTAATTTTTTCAAAAAACTAACTCCTTATTACAATAATTTTCTGAATGATTCTTTTGTTTTCAATTTCATTGATCTCTGATTTAATTTTGGATATTTATTTTCTTCTGCTGAGTTTAGGCTTAAATTGTTCTTCTTTTTCCAATTCCATAAGATGGGTCAGGAGTTTGTTGATGAGCTCTCTTTCTGTTTCTTGAATATGGGAGTCTAATGCAATAAATTTCCCTGTTAAGACTGCTTTTGATGTATCCTACAGGTTTTGGTAACTTGTGTCTTCATTGTCATTCTGTTTGAGGAATTTAATGATTTTATCTTTTATCTCTTTCTGAACCCAACTATCATTCAGCATAAGGTTGTTTAATTTTCAAGTCATTGTGTTGGGATGAACATTTTTGTTGGAGTTGAACTCCATGTTTTTTGTTTTGTTGTCTGAAAAGATACAAGGTATCATTTCTATTCTTTTAATTTTGGGGACATTTGATTTGTATCCCAGGATGTGGTCTATTTTGGAATACATACCTTGGGGAGATGAGAAAAATGTATATTCCTTAGCTTTGAGATGGTGTGTTCTGTATATGTCTATTAAACCCATTTGATCTATGGTCAAATTTAACTCTTTTTCTATTTGTTTACTTTCTGTTTAGAGGATTTGTCCTGTTTCACTGAAGACATGTTAAAGTCTCTGACTATCATGGTGTTTTGGTATATAAAATTGCTAAGCCCACTCAAGGTCTGTTTCATAAATCTTGAAGCATTTAAGTGGGGTGCATAAATATTTAAAATTGAAATGTCTTCTTGTTGTATTTTTCCTTTGAACAGTACAAAGTGTCCATCTTTGTCTGTCTTAATGTTAGTTGCTTTTAATCTGCTAGTGTCTGAAAATAAGATTGCAAGCCCTCCTTTCTTTTCTTTTTCTTTTCTTTTTTTTTTTTTTTTTTTTGAGACAGAGCCTCAAGCTGTCCTCCTGTGTATAGTGCTGTGGCATCACAGCTCATAGCAACCTCCAACTCTTGGGCTCAAGTGAGTCTCCTGTCTCAGCCTCCCAAGTAACTGGGACCACAGGCGCCCACCACAATGCCCAGCTATTTTTTGGTTACAGCCATCATTGTTGCTTGGCAGGCCCAGGCTAGATTCGAACCCGCCACCTTAGGTGTATGTGGCTGGCGCTTTAGGTGTTTGAGTCACAGGTGTTGAGCCACAACCCCTCCTTTCTTCTTCTGATTTCCATTTGCTTGAAATGCTATTTTCCATCCCTTACCCTGAGTCTTGATTTGTCCTTCAAGGCTAGGTGTGTTTCCTAGAGACACAGTGCTTTTTTATCCAATAAGCTAGTCTGTGCCTTCTGGCTTGGAAGGCTTCACTTGAAAAGTATGCTGTCATCCTAATGTGTCTGCTTCTGTATGTCGGTTTTCCCTTACTCCTGGTTGCTCACAGAACTTTTTCTTTCATCTTGATTTTGGACAGGTTCATTACAATGTCTCCTGGAGAGGCTCTGTTTGAGTTCAGATAACCCAGGGTTTGATATTCATCTGAAAGTTGTGTATCAGTGTGTTTAGTAAATATTTGGAAGTTTTCATTTGGTCTTGGGGTTTTCTTGTGTGAAAGGCTTGTGATTACTACCTAAATCTCTATATTGTAGTTTATTTGGGATTTTTATTTCTTCTTGATTCAGTTGTGGTAAGTTGCATGTTTATGTGAATTTATCCATGTACTCTAAATTATCCAATCTGCTGGCATGTGATTGTTCATAATAGTCTTTTATAATTCTTTTTCTCTCTTAGGTACCCATTATAATGTCTTCCCTTTCATTTCTGATTTTATTTTATTTGAGTCTTCTTTTGTTTTACTTACTCTAGCTAAGGATTTGTGTATATTGTCTATGTTTAAAAAAAAACTTGCTTTAGTTTTTAAAATTTTTTCCTATAGTTATTCTACTTTTTTCTGATCAATTTATTTTCTGATTTCTATTATTTTATTTCTTCTGTTAACTTTAGGTTTAGTTTGTTCTTCATCCAGCAGTATCTTGGGTGTAATGTTAGGTTGGTTATTTAAGATCTTTCTCTTTTTTATTAGTTCTGATTAATATAAGGGTACATACTATTAGGTTACATAGTTTGTGCTTGTTAGGTAATATCCAAGTTGTAGTTGAACCCTTCACCCAAGAAGTGTGCCATATACCCCATACTTTGTACCCATTACGTGACAATTTACGAAACCCACTTCCCCTTCACTTCTCCCCCCTCCTCCCTTCTTGAATTTAAATAGTTGATGAACTACATGTTAAAATTAAAGACCTTTTTTCCCTTTTTTAAGTGTAGAATTTGATATTATGAATTTCCCTCTTATTAATGCCTTTGTGGCATCCCATAAGTTTTGACATGTTTTTATTTATCGCAAGATATTTTTTAAGTTCCCTTTGATACCCTTTTTGACCCACTAGTTGTTCAAGGGTGTTATTTAGTTTCCAGGTATTTGTGTGTGTGTGTGTGTGTGTGTGTGTGTGTTTTGTGATTTTCTTGCAATTATTAATTTCTAATTGTATTGCCTTGTGGTCAGAAGAAATATTTAATATGATTTTAATTTTCTTAAGTATTTTAGGACTTGTTTTGTGACCTCACATGTAATGTATTCTGGAGAATGTTCAGTGTTACTTTATAAGAATGTGTATTCTTCTAATGTTGGGTGAAAAGTTCTACATATATCTGAAGTTTATCCCCCACTTTCTCTGTACTAATCCAGAGGGAAGATCTGTGGCACATGCCTAAACTTTCCTACAGGTCACACTCTTGAGTCTGGGGGATAATTGGTAGAAGTGTACCCATTTAAAAATGAAAAATGCTTTTTGTCTGTGGTCTAAGGAGACTTGGGAATGCTGAGCGCTGTGAACTATCAAAGCTGGGTGATTTTAAAGCCAGGCTTCAGGTGAGCTAAAATATTGGAGCACCTGTTGTGTGAACAAACTCCTTCCAGGAGAACCTATATAACTGGATTAATTACTGGAGGGAACAATGAAAGAAAGCACGGGCATTGTCCGTACTCTCCTTGAGGTTTTTAGAGATCTCTGTGTCTCCATTGGCTCCCAGATGTAGACTAGCCAGAAGCCTATCCCTTAGATATTTGAAAATTTGGATTAAAACTCCTTCCAGGGAGAAACTAGTATATTGGCGTTTAAACATATTATCTCTACAGTCTGCTCATGTGTCTGTTTAAAATCATCTGTTTATTCTCTGTAGTACAGGGAAACTCAGAAATACTGAATCTTGTCCATTTCCAGAGCTATGTGATTAGCATCCAAGTCATGAAAGAAAAATAGAAATTTGGGGGTACTCTATGTTTGCTTCAAAACACTACCATGATCAGGAAGAAGCTGAGATTTGGGAAATGCATTATATATATTTTAGAAAAAAATGAGCAATCTAAATTTCTTTTTAGAAGCATCAAGTTATTTATGGTGAATCTTAATCCTATATTACACATAAATTTGGATTACTTCCCAAGTTACAGAAATTTCCCCAATATTTACCACAGATGCATTCTTTCTCTTCTTTAAAGAAACAATTTTTCTGCCTTTCCCAACCTTACTTGTGGCCCAAGTAGAAACTACTTGGTTTCATCTCCATAAACTCAATTATTTGGCTAATGAATGGGTGCCCTTAACATAGTGATTAATCTAGGGAATAGACATATGTTTCAGTATTTATTCACTTGGTATTTTCAAATTATAATTTACAGAGAGAAGCCCAGTTTCATTTTTGTCACAGTATGAAAGGTTATGACCCAGAAGCTAATAATGAGCAAAGTCTCAACTATAAAATGATAATAAAGCTAATACACAAGGGGTAGCAAAGACAACAAATGGCCAGAGAGGCTGAACATTTGTGATGGTGAATGAAACCCTGTTCTAGATTAGTAACTTGCTCTTACTGTTCTAGTTAATTGAACCTTGGTTACTTGCTCATTTTGAACCTAAACCAGAAACCAAAAGAGTCTTGACTCTTTGTATAGGAAAAAAAAAAAACAATTTTTCATTGACTTTATAATACTATCTTAAGCAATTAAAGGTCCCTTTTTTGGAGTTTAATTTTTAATTGATTTTACCTGCATAGACAAAGAAGACTTGCATCTTGAAATTATTTTGGGTAGTGCTACATTATTTCATCATTATCTATCCCATGTGTGATGGGTCCATAACAATTACATTTCTTGTTATTCATCTATTAAATTATAATTGTGTACATTAGTGCATTTATGGCATACAATGTGCTGATTTGATACACAATGTGGAATGCTTACATCTAACTGATTAACATAACCATCATGTTGCTTACTTATTTGTGATGGTAAGACATTTATGCTCTATTCTTAATGGTCTTGAAATGTATCCTCACATTATACACATTAGGTGAGGCTCCCCCAAATGACCTGCCCCCTCCCAGTATCCCCCCTCCCTTCCCCTTTTCCTCCTCTTCCCTCCTTTCAGGACTATAGTTATGTTTTACCATTCATATGAATGAGCAGGTGATTATTTACTGATTTCATAGTAGTATTGAGTAAATTGGATACTTTTTTATTTCCATTCTTGAGATATTATACTAAGAATAATATGTTCCAACTCCATCCAGATAAACATAAAAGATGTGAAGTTTCTATCTTTTTATAGCTGCATAGTATTCCATGCAGCCACCACCACCATCATTATACTGCTGTGCAACATGGAGAAGTAGAAAAACAACACAAGAAAAAATATAAACACAAATGATTCTGGGTGGTTTTACAGAAAATAAATTTGTAATTGTATATTCTCTCACAAGATATCATTGTATATGAAAATGTAGATCAATATTTATGAAGTACATATATACACAAATAATAAATGGTCAAGGTGATGGATAACATTATATATAAATATATATGAAAAGCTAGCTAAAGTTATAAATATAGAACTAAAAATTTGTTTAAGAGATTAAGAATCAAGAAAAAATTGTGTCTGAAACCTAATCAAAGATCGATCAATGAGCAAATACAAAAGGGCCTTTATAAACAACAAGGAGGGTGGGAAAGGATAGATGAACCTGATTAAACTAGAGCTCATAGAACGGGGGTAGAGTTCTGCTTGTTTAATGGGTCCCTGGTTACTGGCAGAAGCAAAGTAAAATTTGTCTGAAAGAAAAAAAAGGTTTATCAGCAATGATTACTGAGATCAAAGATCTAAATTAATGACAAGACATACAATGTTCATCAATTGGAATACTCAAAACAATAAATGCATTGATTCTCCCAAAATTGATACACAGGATTAATGTAATTCCTGTCCAAATCTTAGCAATATTTTTGTGGATTTAGACAAAATTATGTTGAAATTTACACAGAAAGTAAAAGTAGCTAATATGGCTCAAACAATCTTAACAAAAGAGAATGAAGTAGGAAGAATCAGCGTACCCAATTTTAATAATTCATAAATAGCTACAATAATCAACAGTGTATGGTATTGGGGAAAAAAGATAAATATATCAGTGGAACACATATGAGAATTTATAAATATACTAACACAAATATGCCCAACTGATTTTTGACAATGATATTCAATGCACAAAGTTTTAACAAGTAGTGGTAGAGAAATTGGACACATATAGGAAAAAAAGTGAATCTTGACCTAACTACTACAACTCATAAAAATATTAATTTATAATGAAATGTAGGAAACAAAACTATAATAATTCAGGGAAAAATAGAAGAAAATCTGAGGATCTAAACAGAAGTAGCCAAAATGTTCTTAAGTTTAACATCAAAAGCACAATCCATAAAATGAACAAATAATAAATAAATCAGAAAATATCTTAATGTTAAAAAATAGACTTCTAAAAAATACATGAGTGAAAATAAAGTCTTAAGGAAAATTAAATATTATATATAAGTATCCATCAAGAGAAGAATGAGTAAAAATTGTGCATATACCTACAATGCAATACTACTCAGCAATAAAAGGAAAGAAACCCTGTCATTTGCAGCAACACAGATAAAAAATGAAGACATTAAGTTGAATAAACAAGGCACAGAAAGGCAAATAATAAATATTTAAGATGATGGATATCCTAAATATCCTGATTTGATCATTAAACATTGTATGCATGTACTCAAATATCACATGTACCCCATAAATATGTACAAATATTATGTATCAATTTTTAAATGCTTTATAATACTAAATTTTGTGAAAATTCAACTTTTTGAAATTAGAGGGGTACAGAAAGAGGGGTTCAAAGAGTTGAGTGTGCTCTAAGTTTAACTGTGGATACATTTACCAATCCCAGAACCTGATATAAATGATCTCATGAAGCGTTTTTCTTCCACTTAAAGGCTATTTGGACTGGGTTCTAATGAAAACAAAAATGTGGATACTGATAAATTTCAAACCAAAAAACCAATAGAACTAAGTAACAATTCATGGTAGGCAAATAACACAGGAAAATATTACCCTCTATAGCAGTGGTTCTCACCCTTCCTAATGCCACTACCCTTTAATATGGTTCCTCATGTTGTGGTGCCCCCTCAATCATAACATTATTTTCTTTGCTACTTCATAACTGTAATATTGCAACTGTTAAGAATCATAATGTAAATATCTGATATGCAGGAGACCCCCAAAGAGGTCAGGAGCCACAGGTAGAGAACCACTGCTACAGTAACTGATGACTATGGTACAATTATTTACATATCTAAAGTATATATACTCTCTATTCTATTTTGTTTCCCCATTGGAAAACCACTGAAGCACAGCATGAAGTGAGATCAACATTGACAGCTGCCTGCAGAACAGGTTTTTATGGAAAATGTGTTTTCTTTTTGAAAAAACAAATTGGAATTAGAAAAGATTCTTACTCCTCAAGGCTAAAATTTTTAGGGTATTCATCAAAAATTCAAAAGAGTTTGTGCATTTCATTGGGAACTTTCTAAATTCAGTTTATTTTTTTCTGTTTCATTTCAGGTTAATGTGAGGGCACAAACAACTAGGTTACAATGTTGCCATTTGTTAGGTAGAGTCCCTCTTGCAGTTGTGCTCCACACCCTAGAGGTGTGCTGTACCCTTTACATTGTGCCCATTAAATGAGAGCAGACCAATCCCCCTCCCTCCTCCTTTCTCCCTCCGCAATAATTCCCGCTCCCTCCAACTCAAATTAAATTGAGTTTTTCTCTTATGAAGATGTGTATTAAGATTGTCTCCTGCTTTCATATTAGTATTGAGTATATTGGATACTTGTTTTCTTTATTCCTGTGATGCTTTTCTAAAAAGAATGTGTTTCAACTTCGTGCAGGTTATTTCAAAAGACATAAAAATTCCATCTTTTCATGACTGAATGATATTCCATGTTATACATATACCACAGCTGGTTAATCCATCCCTGGTTTGGTGGGCATTTAGGTTATTTCCACATCTTGGCAATTATAAATTTAGCTGCAGTGAACAATGTATTACAAATGTCCTTATGATAAAATGATGATTTTTTTCTTCTGGGTAGATGACTACTAACGGGTTTGGGGGCTTAAATGGGAGGTCTAATTTGAGTTCTTAGAGGATTATCCATTCTTCTTTCCAAAGAAGCTGTATGAGGTTGCAGTATCACCAACAGTGTAAAAGTGTTTCCCTCTCTCTAAATCTGCACCAACCAACATTTGCAACTTTAGGACTTCCTGATGTGGGCTATTCTCACTGCAGTTCGGTAATATCTCAGGGTGGTATTGATGTGCATTTCTCTGATGTTTAGGGCTGATGAGTATTTTCTCCTATGTTTGTTAGCCATCATCTGTCTTCCTCAGAGAAGGTTCTGTTTCTATGTCTTGCCCAGTGATAGATGGGAATGTTTGGTCCTTTTGTGTTGATTAATTTGAGTTCTCTGTAGATTTTAGTTATCAACCTTCTGTAATATTTATATCACATAAATATCTTTACCCATTCTGAAGGCTATCTGTTTACTTTAATTGTTGTACCATTAGCTGTGCAAAAACTTTTCAATTTAATTAAATCCTATGTATTTATTTTGTTGTTGTTGTGATTGCCACTGAAGTCTTCTTCATAAAGTCTTTCTTATCAAGAGTTTTCCCTACACTTTCCTCTAGAATTTTTATTATGTCATATTTTAAATTTAAGTTTTTATCTATCTTGAGTCAACTTTGTAAGTGGTGAAAGCTGAGGGTCCAGTTTTAGTCTTTTCCATGTGCTTATCCAGTTCTCCCAGCACCATTTATGAAATAAGGATTCACCTTCCCAGTGTATATTTTTGTTTGGTTTATCAAAGATCAGATGGCAATAAGAGACTGGTTGCATCTCTTGGTTTTCTACTCTGTTCCACATATCAATGTCTTTATTTATTTATTTATTTATTTATTTTTGCAGTTTTGGCTGGGGCTGAACTTGAACCCGCCACCCCCAGTATATGGCCAGCGCCCTACTCCTTGAGCTCTGTTTCTGTTTTTGTACAAATGTCATGCTGTTATGATCACACAACAAATACCACAGGGATATAAGAGATTATCTCTGACTACTACAAGAAACTCTGTACCCCCAAAATTGACAAGCTGGAGTAAATAGACGAATATGTTGAATCACACTGTCTCTCTAGACTTAACCAGGAGAAATAGATCTTCTGAACAGACCAATATTAAGCACCACGATTGAAGTAACAATAAAAAAGCGTCCAACAAAAAAAAAAAAATCTTGGGATCAGATGGCTACACATCAAATTCTATTACACCTTCAAAGATGAGCTTGTACCTATACTGCAGAACCTATTCGAAAACACTGACAAGAAAGCAATCTTCCGCAACACATTCTATGAAGAAAACATCACCCTGATACTAAAACCAGGAAAAGATACAAGTAAAAATGAGAACTACTGGCCAATTTCACTAGTGAGTATTGATGCAAAAATACTCAATGAAAACTGAGCTAATAGATTACAGCTATACATTAAAAAAATACATACAATATGATCAAGAAGGCTTCATCCCAGGGATCCAAGGCTGGTTTAACATAGGCAAATCCAAAAATACAATTCACAATATTAACAGAAGCAAAAACAAAAGCATATGATCCTCTCAATAGATGCAGAAAAAGCATTTGGTAAAATTCGGCATCCCTTTCTTTTAGAACATTTAAGAATATATGCATAGGTGGCACATTTCTTAAACTAATTGAGTTATCTATGACAAACCCACAGCTAACGTCATACTGAATGGAGGAAAACTCAAGGTTTTTCCAATTAGAACTAGAATCAGACAAAGATGTCCTCTATTGCCACTAATATTCAACATAGTGCTGGAAGTTGTAGCTAATACAATCAAGCAAAAGATGGACATAAAGGGCATCCAAATGGAGGCAGAGGAGGTCAAACGCTCACTCTTTGGTGATGGTATGATCTTATCCTTAGAAAACTCAAGGGACTTAATTACAGACTTCTGGAAGTGATCAAGAACCACAGTAATATCTCTGGGTATAAAATCAATGTCACAGATCACTAGCCTTTGTATAGGCCAATAATGATCAAGTTGAGAAGTGAATCAAAGATACAATTTCCTTCACAATAGCTTCAAAGAAATTTAAATGCTTAGGAATATACCTAACAAAAGAGCTAAAGAATCTCTAGGAAGAAAATTATGATACCCTAAGAAAAGAAATAGCAGAAGACATTAGCAAATAGAAGAACATACTATGCTGGGAATAATTAACATCATTAAAATGTCTATTCTACCCAAACCAATATACAGATTTAATGCAATCCCCATTAAAATCCCAACATCATACTTTGAAGAACTGAAAAAAATAGTTCTTCATTTTGTGTGGAACCAAAAAAAATCTGTATAGCCAAGGCAATTCTTAGTAATAAAAACAAAGTTGAAGGCGCAACTCTACCTGACTTTAGGTGATTTCTTTCTTTTATTATCATGTTTCGTTAAGAGGTGGACTGATTACTCATTAAGTATGACATTAATATCACCAATTATTCCTCAGTCTAGATATATGCACTTAAAGCAGCAGTTCTCAACCTGTGGGTCGCGACCCCTTTGGACTGTATTAAAGATTCGCAGCATTAGGAAGGCTGAGAACCACTGACTTAAAGTAACTAGAGTATTGTGAGAAGCCAAGAAAAAGACATCTCCAGTCTGGGAAAAGTGAGCATCACTGTTGGATTAATATGGCAATAGATATTGATACTGTCTGTGAGAACAGCTACAAAACCTTGATAGAGCTTCCTGAGTTGCTACACTTATGCTATATTTGTAATAGCAAATTCTGGTTGAAAGTATTTTGATGGTTTGTTTCTACATAATATCAATATTTTAAAATTCAGAAAACTTTTAACTACTTATATTCTCAGCCAGCTTAGTTTCATAATACTATAAGGTGAAAGCAAAGTCCCACTTTTAGTGTCCAAAGAGATTTAGCCACAATACTCTGTCATTGATAGACACATGCTTCTTTTAGAAAACTTAGCAGTTACACAACAATCAGTAAGGAAAGGCAGCTATTTATCTCCACGCAGGGAACAATGTGTGACAGAGCAGTACAGGCTGAATTTCTCCCACATGAAAAGCCTACTTACATGGAAAATACAAGATTGTTTTAGCCAGTAGCCTTAATTCTGAACTCCATTCTGTTAGCACAGAGGTTCCAATTCTTCGATGCTGGTTGAAATAAATTAGCTCATACCACAGATACTGAAGATACCATCAGAAGTTGAAAGCAGCAAGGCAACTCTTTTGCCTGGGTGATTTTTTTTTTTTCAGTAAGTCATCTGACACACTTGGGACAGTTTCACTGATTCTAAATTGATCTCAATATATTATAGTTCACTTGGTTTGACAAAGAAAAAAAGGTGACAGTGTTCACTTCAGTTATGTGTAGCCAAAAAACCTAACTGTCCTCTTTTACTATTCGTGTTTATATTATCTCCAGGAAGAATGATAGATACCAAATATTTTAATAGAAAGATTCTCACAAAATTAACACCTGGCTTTTCATTGGTCTTTTAATAATATCAAGACTCTTGACCGTGACAGAGAGGCCTAATATGATCTGGCCTCCGCCTATCCCTCCAGCCAATTTTTTGCCATTTCCCCCACCCCCCATCAATCCACATGCATCAGTAGAAAGGTCTTTTTTTAGAATGCCTAGAATCCTGTCTCTTACAATTAAACTGTGCTATATAAATTTGAACATCCTCTTTGATAATGTTTACACATTGGTTTAACATTCATCTTCTCCACTAGATTGTATCTACCTTAAGAGGAGAAATGATATCTTAGTTATTGCCACCTCTTTAGCATCTAGCACAGTGTTTGGGATGTAGTAGTCCTTCATAAAATTTCATAAAATTCTGAATAAATGAATGAATTCATGAAGAAGTGAATGAGTGAAATGAGTTCTGCTTTATCTTCAAGGCAAGCAATAATGTAAGATGACAAACCATTCTGGTTTGCCTGAAACTGAAAACAATCTCAGAAGATGAGTCTTTCAGCTTTAAAACTGAGCAATCCTAAGTCATCTCAGATGAATCAATCACTCTTGTAATGACCTTGGCTTTCTGAGGATAAAAGTGTTGAATAGCAACTCAGATTTTGTGGACACATTTCTCACATGTGTCTCTCATTGTTTAGTCACACAAAATTAAGCTAAGCGACCAGATAACAACACCAAAATGTTTTTTCATCAACAATGGATATTCTAATTCTTGAGTTTCTCAAATAATTGCAAATCTCAGCTGAATTTTAATAAGTATTTGTGGTTATCTGTCTCATAGTAGATTCATATCAGTGCTCCGATTTTATGGAAATCAAGGGTTGGAGAGAGTTCTTACTGCATTTCCACACTCATCTATCTCCTAAAATATTAAAAATCATTGTCTTACAAATGGCTTAAAAAGATAATAGATTTTTCAACCTAGAAAAAAATAACTAAATAACTTATAAGGATTAATATACAAAACTTTTTTAAAACCATCTATTGAGAGGAAACAGGCAAAAATATGACAAAGTAAAAGTAAACTTCAAGAAGTGTTTCTGACACTAATAGTTCTCATAAGATTCTAATAATTTTCCTGGAGCTATATTTTCTGAAATTGGCTAAATTAGTCTTGACCCATAATATTAATTCATTTAAAAACATCTTTATTTTACCATAAAAAATATTACTTGGGGCAATTTTATAAATTTTTAATTTTCTCCAGTAAATGGTGTATGATATGTTTCAATAGCCATTGTGGTTTAGGTTGAAGATTTAGTTCATTTACATTAGTTAAAGTAGGGCAGGGTAATTCTATAATTTTTTTTAATTCTACATGTAGAGAAGAAAGTGGTACATTTAAACAGTGAAAAGACGTAGGAGATCTCATTTTTATCTGCCAATTAAGCCATCAAGGATAAATTACAATATGCTTCAGTTTACATAGTAATTCTAAAAGTCGTAAGTTATCATTGAAAAATCAATGGTAATATGATCTAATAAACTTCTAAGGAGAGTTATATTTATAGTATTTACTATCTTAAATTCCAAGCTTCGTGAGGTAAATATCTATAATTTTTAGTTGTCTTTCTTAGGGCTGTAATTCTAGCAGATTTAAAGCTACAGGGTGAAGATTAAATAATATATCACTAGACTTGGCAAAACTGAAAATACGAAAACATGTAGGTAAAAAAGCATCTTCTTCAAATAAAAGATAGAGGCCAAATAATTATTTTTTAAATCACATTTTAGGAATAAAAGCAAACAACTACTAATTCTTCAGTAGCCAATCTCAATATTTGGTATAAGGCAGATTTTTTTAGAAATTATATTAAAAATGCCTACGCCCTGTCCCACCCCAGAGCCCTTGAATCAAAATCCTCAGGGTTGCTACTTATGTACACCCGGTTAAGCAATGCTGCCCATTATTGTAAAGTCTTGTCCTCTGGGGAGAAAAATAAAACAAACAAATGACAAAAAGAAAATCAGTGAAAACAAAAAAGAAAAAAAAACAAATGAAAAAAACAGGTTAGTAATGCATTTAAACAACCAAGTTACTAGCCCATTTTTCTTTGTTCAATGGTCTTTTTGATCACCCAAACAAAGAGCTCCAGGATGATGAGAATTAAAAAAACCTTTGTTAGATGTATAATTAAGAAGTATTTTGCAACTTTGAGGAAAGTAACCTTAGAAATTGATGAAGGTTGACTTCCAATTGCAGAGGAAAAGGGATGGAAATAGGAGTTGTTTGAATAAGCTTTGAGAAAGATGGAAATATAGCAAAGATATAAACTCAAAATCTAGCAAGACAGAGGGAACCACATTTCTTAAGGATAATGGTAATCTAACTCTGATATATTTGTAGAAATAGGGATTTCAACAATGACAGGCATGCAGGAAAGAAGGGAGAACAAAGACAGAAGACAGAACCTGGAAAGGAATACGAGGGAAAGAGAGACAAAGAGAAGAGGAGAGGAGAGGAGAGGAGAGGAGAGGAGAGGAGAGGAGAGGAGAGGACAGGAGAAAAGAGAAGAGAAGAGAGAAGAGAAGAGACAAGATATTTTGAAAGACTGGAATGCACTTAGAGCCAGGCCCTAGAAATCTGACACATATAGAACATTACATAAAGGATAAAGGTGACTCAATGAATATATGAATAAATTTCTCAAGGCTAATGTTATTCAAACATAAGTACAGATAAGAATTATCTGTAGAATTTATTAACATATGGGAAGTTTGGACAACATTTTAAACAAATAATGAGTTAGTAATTTCAAAGAATAATGTAAAGAAAAAACAGTATTGAATGGAATGAATCTTAACATACTTCCTTTTAAGTTTCCCCAAATTCCTTTCTGCTGTTTTGTTTCCCCAAAGAAAGTTATGTTTACCATGCACTTTGCCCAGAATATTACTATTGATTTATGCCTGATCCTGAGGATTATAAATAACCTAGAATATGCCTGAAAACCTTGCCAGATACTTCCTGATTGAATGCATTACCAGAGCCCCTAAAACCAAAACCGAGATATCAGACATTTAAGACTAGGTATGTTTCTTGCTTTGTTTATTGAGATGCTCTTCTATAATAGTCAATTCGTTTCATAATTTGAATGTTAATGAATTTGGGCATAAATTCCTGAACTTGGATAATAAATGTCAGGTTTTCTTATTTCTGTATTGTCATGAAAATGCATTCTTGATTCTTGTGTTCAAATCATGATGGGAAATGTTCCTTGAAGCACTTAGAAATACATCAAAACTGAACTCACTTGACAGTTGAATCATAAAATAATGAGAAACTCACTGTTTCACAAAATGATCTCATTGGCAGGTATTGTTTTTCCTTACAAAATATATCTTAGTGCATCTGTTTACCTACCTTCGTTACCCCCAAAGACTTCCCAATTTACAACAGTTTACTATTCTGTAATGTATTCCCTCAAGAACAAATGAAAGATAAAAAAGGTTTTGAAATGTCAACTACTTTCTTAAACTTCTTACTCCTCAATATTTCCTAATATCCTCTGATGTGCCCCCATCACCTTTAACTTTGGTCACTTAAAACAAACATGAGTATTTACCACATGACTTGAAGAACAAATAAATTAGTTCTTAGTTCCTGGGCTTCAGAAGCAATGTGTTGGCCTAGACAAGATTTAGACAGACAGTCCTTGGCATTGACCATGAACCTACCTGACTAAAAACTGATTCAAAAGGTAAAATTCATGGATGAATAGGAAAGGCCAAGTACTAGAGACCCAGAAGTACTAGTATATCCATGAAGATAGAAGAGAGGAAGACAATCAAAGAGAGATAAGAATCTGTCATTAAATGCCAGTGTTTGTGGTACAAAAATGAGAAGCAGATGGGCTTCTCACCCTCAATTTCTTGGTACAAAATTGATGAAACAAATGGAGGGACCCTAACTAACTGACTATATGTTTCAGACTTTGCAGAATAGAGGCTCATTTAAAAAAAATAGTAAAAAAAAATGGAGAAAAGTTTACCTTATTTGGGGGGATGAAATCCATCATTTATTAAAATACGAATGAGATAAATATATATGTATATTAATTTTTAAAACAGCACATAAGCATGTAGCCCAACAGTTCTAAGTGTTCTCTGATGTGGACTTCAAGTATGATTTTGTCTCTTGATTAAATAAAAAGCTTCTGCACAACTAAGGAAATAATCAAGAGAACAAACAGACAACCTTCAGAATGGGATAAAAGGATAAAGGGCTAACAACTAATATCTACAAAGAACTCAAGCAAATCCAGGAATAAACAGGCAGGTTCATTAGCAAGTGTGCAAAAGATATGAAAAGAAGTTTTTCAAAAGAAGGTAGACAAATAAATGGCCAATAAATATATGAAAAAAATGCTCAACATTACTAATCATAGGGAAAATGCAAATGAAAACCACAGTGAGACATGACATGACTTTAGTTGGATTGGCTTACAATAAAAAAATCATGAACAATATATACTGGTGTGGATACAGTGAGAAAGGAATACTGATGCACTATTGGTGGGACTGCAAATCACTACAACTTCTATGAAAAACAGGATGGAGATTCATTAGAGAGCTATAAGTAAACCTATGATTTGATCCAGCAAAGAAAAAGAAGTCATTGTATCAAAAAGATACCTGCACTTGAATGTTTATTGCAGCAAAATTCACAATTGCAAAGGTGTGTACTCAACCCAAGTACCCATCAATTCATGGGTAGATTAACAAAATGTGGTATATGTATTCTAAGGAATACTACTCAGCCATGAAAGATGAATGAAGCCTTTTTTGCAACAATTTAGATGGAACTGGATCCCATTATTCTAAATGAAGTATATAAAGAATGTAAAAAAAAAAAAAAACCACATGTACTTGCTACTAAATTGGAATTAACCAATGAGCACACATGCACACAGAGTGATCTAAAACACAGTGGGAATCAAGCGGGAGGGTGGGGCATGGGGAGGAGGGGGTGGGCGAAACTTACGTAATGAATACAATGAAAACTATCTGGGTAATAAACACACTTGCAACCTTGACTCAAGCATAACAAAATCAATACATGTAACAGAAAACATTTATAACCCTGTGATATCTTGGGAAAAAATGATTTTGGCTAAGAGTTTTTTCTATACGTTGTAAATTTTATGTGAAGATTAAAAAAAAAAAAAGGCAGTCCGGCCAGTTGTGGTGGCTCACATCTGTAATCCTAACACTCTGGGAGGCCGAGGCAGGTGGATTGCCTGAGCTCTGGAATTTGAGACCTAACTGAGCAAGAGTGAGACCCTGTCTCTAAAAACAGCAGGGTGTTGTAGCAGGCACCTATAGTCCCAGCTACTTGGGAGGCTAAAGCAAGAGAATCACTTGAGCCCAAGAGCTGGAGGTTACTGTGAGCTATGATGCCATGGCACCCTACCAACAGTGACAAAGTGAGACTCTGCCTCAAAACAAACAAACAAAAGCCAGTCTCCATCATATTTCACATCTCTTTGTAAATTGAACTCATGCCTTAACCACTTATAAATCACAAAGCAAGCTGGTGATAGCAGACAACAAACGAATTTACTAACATAAGAACTTAACTACAAAAATTTTCAAACTAACCACAGAATTTCTAACCCAGGTTTTTAAAATATATTTTATCTGAGGCTTTGCCTAAGTAACAAAAGCTTAGTATTGTAAGAGGTAAGGTGCATCTGGTTCCAAAATCCTTTCTTCCCAGTCTTTTTGCTTTCCCAATGATGTTCACTATATGCATTAATCTTACTACCTGCCAAAGGATGACATATGACTAAGGAATCATTCCACAGTAAATATCACATTTCAATGATAGTTAACATAAACCTGGGTCAGGTACAGGCCATTAAATTATCTTCCTTGCAGTTCTCAGTTCCATAAATCACCTTCCCTGTCCATTGCCATAATGGGGTCCAGTGGAACCCCTGGGGCTATATAGAACATACCTGAAAAAATCACTTCTCTAAATGATACTTAAAAATGTTATTTTCAGGCTCATACAGTAACTGCAATTGGAGAAAGTATTGCTTTGTATAGGTCTCTTGATGAATATATAAGATTTTATAGAATAATTTTTTAGGTGGATAGCTTTTATGTAAAGAGCTACTTTGAGAGTGGCCAAAGATACTAGAAGCAATCTGAAACCTCCAGCCCAATTTCTAAGCTAAATTTTCTTAATTGAATAAACTCAATCCAAACATTTTCTAAAATGATCGTTGTGTTTTTATAGCCCAAAAGACACTTCTTTCTCCTATTGTATTTAGAGCAGGACTTGCATTTAGAACTATGCTGTGTTATTAATTGTACTTAATTCAGCTTCAATTATCTCTCTTTTCAAGAGCTATCAATTAATATCTAACTAACTCTCAGGCTGGTATCCTCACAGTCTAATAATCAGACTTTCAAGCTCACTGGTTTTTCCATAGGCAAAACCAGCAATTATAACAACAAAAAGTCCTGGTTTAAAGTTTGCTAAATGGATGTCTGGTGGTACCTACAGAAATTGGCTGGTTCTCCTTCACATAAAAGGGTGATAAATTTCCCTGGAGGCTGGCCGTTTTAACAAGGCTAACTACATGGAGAAGCAGCAACGAAGTGGCTAACTATAAGTAATTGTTGAATAAAAACCCAGTAACTATTTCTGATCCCCAGAGGATGGTGAAAACAATGCAATATATCATCCGTTCTTTGATTTAAAATTAACAAAAGATCCCCTCTGTACTCCACTCCGCATAACATAAATACAAGCTGATATTCACTATTTTCTTATCTTTTCTATCCCACGCTTTATCTTTCCCACTCCTACTATCTTCTGATATTCTTCTCTCAGAACAGACCACTTTGAGTTATGGTTCCACATAGCAACCCACAACAACATGTGCATTATCACTGTTGTTCTTATTTAAACTGATCTGTCTGCTTCTGCTGGAGATCATTAGCAATGTATAACTTGACTCACAGCCACAGCCACAAGGCTTCTCTGACAGGACTCTGCCCTTCCTCCCGCTTTGAACATTTAAAGCATAGTTTGGCTATGCAGAACAGAACAGACCCTGTTTGAAGCCTTATAAAACAACAGTGGCTTCTACAGTTTACAAATTATTTCAAGTCCCAAAGTATTGGAGGGAAACAAAAGAAGGAATAATACGTGTGTGGGAAAGTAACAAAGTTATAGAATGCACCCAGAGCCGGCCAGTGAAAGCCAGGGAAGAGCAGCCCTCAGTGGATTGATCTTCAGAGCAGGAGAGTGCGAACTGTAACCCCTCCAGACGCTTGTAAGACAAAGAGAGCTAAGTACCTCCTCATTACTGTGCAGCAGTCAGTCACAATTCAGAAGACCTGAATGACAGCATTCTTCTAGTCTCCCATTTGTTTTTCCCAATCCAAATCCCTACTAGTATCTGCCAAATCATTCTTTTGGATATACACCAGTGCCATAGCTGTACAGTAACTAATGCAAAGTGCCAACTTTTGCTAAGTAACTGAAATTTCACACACACCACCCAATCCAACTTTGTATATATCAGTCCTTGACTAATTACGAGAAACACACTCTTCTGATATGAGCAGAGACTAGTTTAATATCAGTTCACCACTGAATGCCAGTCTGCATTTCAGTCCTGGAGACTCAGTTATTCTAAATCACGTAGCATTCTGGGTAGGTGAAGGTTTGTTATTTTTAACATGAATATTTTAAAATGCCATTTATAAGACCAATATTTCTGAAAACATTGTATTCTTATCCACCTTCAGAAAATAAAAATCTCAATGGAAATTAATAATTTTCTACTGTCTTGACGTATTTACTATGTATGCTCTGTACTGCAATGTAATTTAGTCTCCTGGCGGCTATTAATATACAGGGTAGACGTACAGGTTGCGTGCCATGTACTATGCTAAACTATTTTAAAGTGCACATGAAATTTACATCCACTCTATATATACAGGGTTGTTGGTCCTATCTACTTATGAGGTATATTTCTATATTTTCCATACCCTCTAACAACTATTTCTACTTGCTTCAGCATCCATCTTTAGAAATTTCTCCCATTTCTAATTTTCTGCCTTTAATATAGATTGGTTTTCAAAACCCAATAACCCACATTTATAAATATCATTGTTGAAATAAAAGTAAAGAGATATGGAACATGGGTAAGAGTAACTCTGCTGTTAGTAGAGTCCATCAACCCAATTGGATAACACAACCTCTGTTTTGGGCCTGGCCACTGCAAAGTCAGTATATTTCAAAAATGAGCTGCTTTGTTGGTAGTTCGTTTTCGCTTTTGTCATCCCGAATAACTCCTCATATCTATTCAACAAAAAAAAAATCAAGAAATGTGATTCTCATCTACATTGGCATAACTTTTTATATTTGAAAACAAAATAGATAAATCTTACAGGGTATTAAAATTTAGGAAATGAGTTATGAACAAGCCTTTTTTCTTCCATCACACTTTATCTTATCAGTAGCCATTGATTTCAATTAAGAAAATGCATTTTGCTGGCAACTGCTTTTACTACATGTATTTCTGAGATAATTTTTTTCTTTAATCACTTAACTCTCAACAGAAAATATTGAACAGCCTAATATTTTTAATTTACCTTGTATTTTTTCAATCCAGAATATCATCTTAAAACTGCATTAACTATGGGAATTTTTATGTCAATCATTTATATCATTTTTCTCAAAGCAAAAGACTCTGTATCCATAAAAAATGCAAAACAGAATTAACATTTCATAGATTCTTTTTCTTTCTTAGGGAGACGAAGATAACTTCAAATAGAAAGAAAGCTACTATGATAAAGATGTAACTGATTTTCTTATATTTCATTGTCTGATAGTTAAAAAGATGATGATAGTGGTTTTCATTTCAAGATATCAAGTTATAAAATTCCCTTTCTTCTCAAGGACCGCTAATGCTCACATCTGTGTGTGTGTGTGTGTGTGTGTGTGTGTTGTGGGAGAAGAGGTGAGCATGTGTTATTTTGGGTGCATGGAGTTAAAATTTTTATCAGAATTCTGCTATATAGCTATACTTGGAGACAGGGTATTATGTGGGAAAGAGCAAAACTTCTGTAGACAAGCAAATATGGACGAATACATCTGTTGCAAGGTGCGTTAGTTGTGTGCCTTTGTGTAGTTTATGTGATCTCTCTCAGCCTCACTTTAGGATCACCTATGAAATGAGGATAATAGTACATACTTTGAAGGATTGTTAAGAAAATTCACAATAATATGTCACACAGAAGGCAATTGATATGTAGCAGTTATTATGATACTCATCATCTTTTATCTAACTGGGAAGCCAAATAAAACCAATCCCAGAGCTCAGTTCTTTCACTTACTAGCTGTGTCATCTAGGCCAGGTTAAACTGAAAATTTCTGAATTGAGCCTAGCTTTCATCACCTCTAAAAAGTAGATTATACTTAACTGTTAGTGTCACTATGAAGATTAGCCCTGATAATGTTTGTAAAGCAGCCATTATAGTGTCCATCTCTTTCTAGTTCAGTTCTCTGAAATAATTATTTTCTTTTCTACTATTCCTTGAAGATCAAATGAAAAAGTAATTAAGATTGTAGAGCTAATCAAGAGTTATTTACTTTTATATGTCTTGCAATATTGTAAGCCAACACTCTCAGGTATATTCCCAGATGACAAAAAAATCGCATTACAACAAAGATATTTGTATCAGAATGTTCATTGCAGCCCAATTCATAATTGCCAGGTCATGGAAGAAGCCCAATTACCCATCGATCCACGAATGGATCAACAAACTGTGGTATATGTACACCATGGAATAATACACAGCCATTAAGAAGGATGGAGACTTAACGTCCTTCATGTTCACATGGATGGAGCTGGAGAATGTTCTTCTGAGCAAAGTATCGCAAGAATGGAGGAAAAAGTATCCGATGTACACACCTTTATTATGAAACTAATTTATACCTTTTATATGAAAGCTATACATGTCCATTTTACTCTGTTTTGTTCTTTCAAAAGAGAACAAATTCTGTTCTTCTTGTCTTCTGTTTGTAACCTCCTTAAATGTTTCCTCTTTTTCTCTCTCACTTTATTTCCTTCCTTAACTGGATTCTTAACGCTCCTTTCAACATAAAAACATCAACCCTGTGCCGTAATTTAAAAACAACTTTGTTCTTGAATACTCCTTCTTTCCCTTTCTCCCTCCTTCTCCCCACATCCCCATTCCTCTCAGAAGAGATCAGAAAAAAATTCATATCTATTAATTAAACAAGTCTCACTTTGCCATTCTAAATTACTTTGGAATCAAGGTTAATTCCTAAATAACCATCTAGTTTCATAAATATGACTAACTGAGAAATAGCCAAACTTTCAAGGTCTTCTTCCTCAAGCCAATTCTACATCTTTTATAGATAATTCTTATTACCTCCATATTTAAACCTGCTAACCCTGCCCTGAAGCCAAATTAGCCTGTAGGGAATCCAAGATTTGCTGGAATGTTTCCTGGAATGTCTTCCCATCTTTGGGTTCCTGTGCATCCTTCACTATTTATAGGGAGGCGCTCCAAACACATTTTTCCCCACGAATCTGACCTTGATAGAATTATGTAAGTACATACTGCCTGGCTTCACACGCATGCATTTTACACAAGCCCTTTGCTAAACATTTTCTATTTCTTCTAAAAATCATCCCACGCACAGTTTGTAAAAGCAAAATATGTATATGATTTTTTTTTCTCCTAGAAGACTTGCCATCAGGAATCATTAAGCTTAAGGTCTGAGTAATGGATAATGTAGGAATGATTATATCTCCTCACAGTTCAGAGAAGTGTGTACATACCCTTGCTCTGATCAATCCTATGTTGGTTTTACAATGGATCATGTTATACTCTGGCTTTGATTGCTCTGCAATGAAATGCGAAATGTTTGCTATCTCAAGAGCAGAATTCAGAAGACATTGGTTACTACAGTTTCCTTTGCTCTCACTGTTAGAAAATGATGCAGAAATAGAATGAATGATTTTGTACTTGCAAATTATTAGGTTATATCCCTTTTCCTTTTGCTCCACAAGTGATTTCCACTCCCATTAGTTCCTATACTTCTAGAGGTATCCGTTTTTAGATTTTTTTTGTACATCTTTCAATATGATTCACTTGACATTCTATAGTCAGTAAGTGACCAATGAGTACTCGTTCACTGAGCTGGCAGTTAATTAAGTCCTTGGCATCTGCCCTTGCATAGGAGAGCTATTTCCTGCCCAGAAAGTGTGATGATGAGAAGTCCACACTGAGACGATCTATGCGGACCTCCGGAGACTCACATGTTGTCATGTTGCCTTAAGAGTCCTGGGTCCTGTGCTTCAGGGAGAAGGATGAGCCAACCTCTGAAGGACAAATGACTGTAGGAAATTCTCCGAGCAGCAAACAAAGGAAAGCTGATGCTAGACAGGACGCTAATCTCCACGGAAATCTCAGGCGTTGGAAGGGACTCTCGCTGTCTCAGTGCTCCGGAACCACTGCCATGGGGAATTCCAATGAGAGAAGATGCAACTTCAGAGCAACATCTGTCACAAATGACTATTTCTGCTGCAAGTCCCCACGGCCTCCAAACTCATTATTTGTAATTACAACAGAAGCTGATGACATTTTCCATCATTGTAATTTTTGCTATCCTCTGACCTAGTGGCACCATACTCCTTAAGCCTTGGATAACAGGCTGGAAAAAAAAAAAAGCCATGATTTCAGACCAGCAAGTAACCATTTATCATTATCTTGCTCCATTCCATCACCATCTTCCAGCCACCTCCACACGCCTTCTCCTGGTATTTCTCTGGCTTGAGGAAAACCTCACCACCATATTTCTCATTTTTTAAGACCCATTGAAAAAATATTTTATTTGAATCCAGGTAGCAAACTATGAATGATTTCCAGTATGGACTTAGGAGGCAGACTTCTGGGATTTAAGCCCCGGCTTCCCCACTCATGAGCAATCTGACTTTAGGCAAGTTAACCTCTGTTTGCCTCAGCCTTCTGAAGGCAGGCTATCATGTGGGTACTAATTTACAAACCTCAGAGGTGTTGGGAGGAATAAATGATTATGCATGTGTGTCTATATGTGCATTTAATTACGGCTGTTTATGCTAATGCACACATTTGCATACACACATAAATGTAAAGTTGTACCTGACACTTATGAAATCGTACTAAAAGCTGAGTGCTATACCCTTTTCATTTCTTACTCCTTGGAACCTCCATAGTTCCCTCCCTCCTTCTCACCCTCTCTCCTGTCTGTTTTCCCTCCTAGGCACCACTTCTCATATACAACAGAGACATTGAGGACATACACTCACCCCATTTGTTACCTCCGTGGTCTCTCTTAACCTCCTCAGCCTTGTCGGTTGTCTCCCCTGCATCAGGAGAACACTTGCTTTCTGCTGGTATTTTTCACCACGTGAGCGGCAATGTTCTGGTCAAGGATGGCATCTCCACATTCTCCCAAGAGTACCAAGACGCGTGATACTGACAGCATGGCGATGCTTCATAGCTTTGAGTAGAAACAGATAAAGATAGAGAGAAGGGTACAGAGATTTTCTTCCCAAATTTTCATCTCAAATTGTAGATCCTTGTATCCAAAGCATTAATGCTTATGCTCAGAGTAACTCAAATCTGGGAATACCCATCTATGCATTATTTTCCGTGTTTTTTTCCCCATGGACCTGTTCAGCCTCTTTCTGCACAGAATTGCTCCTCCTACTCTCCTCTTCACAAAATAAAAGTCCTCTCTTCCCTGTAAAATAAAATGCATGTGAATGGTTGCCATAGATTCAGGTGTGCATGTGTGTATAAATGCTGACCACTTGATCAACCTTATATGTTTTGAGGCTATAACAGAGGGGGAAAAAAGTAAAAAATCCATTGAATGACCACATAAAAACACCAACCATTCTTTCACTCTCTAAGAGTAGTTCCGAAAGTAAGCATATTTCAAGGTTTTACGTATGTCTCTGGATGTAAAGCTCTTATCAAACAACTTACATGTTGATGTCACTGGATGCCCATGGCACACACTTGGGCAGTAGGCAAATTTTACATTATGTGTCCTTTCATAAAATATTTGATAATTTATTGACCACCAATTCCTCAAAATGATTCATTGGCGGGTCTAGAGTTTGAAGTTCAGTTCTCTGATCCAAAGCCTAAAATTTACCATCACACATATTAACTCCCCAAGACGACGATGACTATAATTCTTATAAATCCAAAGTAATTTCCTACCTGCTTTATGATTTTATTTGTGACTCATAAAACTTGAATTTGCATGATATAATTTTGCACAGCATTCCATTCAAAGAAATGTAGTGTAGTAATAATAGATAATTATTCAACTTAAAACATTTCCTGGGGGACCTCAAAGAAGATCAAAGGAAATTGTCCTTCTTCTAATCTGAACAGATACTCCTACCTCTTTTTCTTCCACTATTTTACTCCTGTCCTGGATAAACTTTAGTGCACTGCAATCTAAATTCATCCTAATACCAGGATTAATACCAGGAAAAAGGACAAACTTCACCTTATCAGGTAAAAGTATGGAAGACAATGAATAGGGTGAGATAGATTTTTCTTTTGGACATACGAAAATAGACATGATCTGTATTTGCAATTTAGGCCTTTATTTAAGCCCCAGCAGATAACCCCGCAACTTTGTTATGAGACACGTGTGTCTGGCATGACTGATTCATTTTACAAAAAGGGAAACCAAGTCCAGAATATCATAAGTGGAGGATGTGTTCCTACTGCAAAAAATAAAGACCTGAGGATAAGCAAACATAAACTGTAGACACACAACGCGTTACACTTCGTTTCCCTGAACGATGTCCTACCACGTGCGTTTGGTGCTCAATCAATTAAGACCCAAAACATGCAGTGGAAGAAACCAATCCTCTGCTTATTTATCCACCTGGGGGTATACAAAGAGCTTTAAAATTACAGTTTCATCTATGATTGTGTCAGCCTCTAATCCCAGGTACTAATCAAAGGCTGCCTAAATGACAGACTGCCGTGGGCGGAGAGGGACGGCTCCGGTTAGGTCTTGAATGCCTTGAAAATGTGAAACGCTCCTTGAGTCCCTCTGTCTGCAGTCTGGAGTTCCACGTCTAAAGCGTGACCACTGCCCCTTGAAAGCAGTTATTCTCGTGGGTTGCCGCTCGTGGCTCTTTCCTTTGGCTCAGGTTTGCCGTTCCTAACACTCTAGAATTCTAATGCTAAAAATAAATGAGAACAAGCATGTGACTTCAGGCAGGAGTGTGTAGATAGAGTTTTATGGTTGCTCACTGGGAATGAAGATGCTTGCAGGATCCTTTTCACACATGCCTCTTAGAACTACCCTCATCTGTAATTGTTCCCCTTCTCCCTCGATTGCTCCAGCTACGCAGGTCTCCTTTTAGTCACCTGTGCATCTTTACTTAGGACTTTGCACTCACTTTTTCCTCTGCTTGGACTATTTTTCCTGTAAACCTTTACACACCTCCCTTGTCATCATTTAGGGTTTTGTTCCAATATTTCCTCTTCAGAGAGCTCTTGCTGTCCATCTAAGCTTGTTAGATCGGGTCATCTATGAAGCAGGTGCCAAGACAGAATTAAACATTCAAGAAATTTATCAGGGGAAACGCATGTGAGAGAAAATGGGGAAGCAGCCCAGAGAGGCTGGCAAGCTATCAAACAACAAAACAGTCCTGGGCCTGAATGAAGGGGAGAAGCAAGGCACAGAAGTTGTGCAAAAATACCTGAAGCTGCTTTGCAAGTCTAAGTAAAGTTGGGCTTAGTCATAGGTAAGTCTTTGGAGCTAACACGTATCTCAGGGCGCTGCAATGTCTCCTGAGAATGAAACTACTTATAGTGCTTCTCATGCTGAATCAGTGGCTGGGCATAACCCCCCGAGAAGTGTGGCCTCAGTGCCAATGGGGTGATAGTGTTTGAAGGTAGTGACTTCACACACTTGGGAATCTGACTGATGCATTCCCATGGCTACCACCTGCCTGGTCCCTCCACTTTCTATCTCCATATCCCCTTCCTCTGTTTTATTTTTTCCTAGCACAGTCTGTAATTATATCATTTATTAATGATGCATTTATAATTTGTCTCCTTTGCCAAGTGGAAAACTCCATGAAAATAAAGAACATTTTTATTTGTCTTTATACCTAAAATTATGTATCAGTCGCAGAGAAGGTAATTGGTAAGTATATTTGAATTGCTAAATACCTGAGTCAGTAACCGATAATCAGATCACCACTGAACCCAGTTAGTTTTTATAAAGTAAACAAAAATTTTGCCCCTAACTGATCTTCTGTGAGTTATTCTAGAAATCCTCTTTCCTATTATGACATTGCAGTTTCATCTCCTAACAACAGCTTGCTACTTTTACTCACCTTCCACTCCCAGGTGACTTTAATAACTCTTTAATTAGCGCTATTCACATAGTATAGCAAAACTCAAATCTCAACTACTACCAACCAGTGAGGCCAGCCTAATGATAAACTTTGGCAGCAATGCAACATTTGTGAAATGCTTACTTCTAAATGAATAGCAGTGCAGATCATTCCATTTCAGTCCTTACGTGTGTAGTGGATACTTTCTGGCTCAGTTAATGACCCAGTTCTTTCATTTTGTCCTGAGGTTTCACATTCATCCAAACATTTCTAGCTATTTTGAAGATTTACATTAGTCATAGTTTAGACCTTAACAGGGTACGTTTGTCTCTGTAGGTTTCTAAGCCATTTTGACTGTGCAGAAAGTGTGTATCACTTACACTTTCTTCTCTGCGGTTGTTATTAATTATTTCTCTCGCACAAGATAAAAACTTTATGAAGTAAGAGACTGGGGCTAGCACTAACTTCTACATTTACAGAATGTTTAATTGGTGGAAAGCGAATGTCAGTGATCCCAAATACACATGATACAACTACTGTGTGCAAAGCTTTGAATTCCCATCAAAATCCAAATCTACAGTCTTCTCTTACACCCAGCAGGTACAAGTCTCCTACATTGTCACTGGGATGACTCATTTTGGTTTTTGGAGATTTACTCTCAAAAAATATCCTCAGAGCTATTTTATTTTTCACTGTTTGACTGATTTATGCACTTATTTATTTAAAAATATAATGAGTTCAGTAAAATATTCTGATCACCAGTCTTTCATATTTTCAGACAGATCAGCTTCTCCCAAAACAATTTTGGTCATGCTACTCCCTTTAATGACTCTCAGTTGTCTTTGACTTTAGGATAAACTCCAACCACACCCCGGTAAGACTTTCATCTTACA
This sequence comes from Galagoides demidoff, assembly GCA_963574575.1. NCBI lineage: Eukaryota > Metazoa > Chordata > Mammalia > Primates > Galagidae > Galagoides > Galagoides demidoff. The sequence goes on along the minus strand of CAUYQV010098411.1, from coordinate 2,754 downwards.
GTTGCCCATTTCTACCTCTTTAGTCTCATTTATTTTCATTTATTTTATAGCACACAATTCATGTTCCCCACACTGCATTTCCATTTTGTGTCCAGCTTTTTCTTCTTAGAATTCCCACTATTCCTGCTCTTTCCTTCTGTCTTAATCTATTGTCTGGTATATCATAGATTCTGTAAATTATTTCTTACAGTTCTGGGGTCTGTGAAGTCCAAGAACATGGTGCCAGCCTCTGACTTCTTCATAACATGACAGAAGCCATCACATAGTGAAAGGCAGGAGGCCAAGTCTCTCTTGATCTCCTTACAAAGCCACCAGCACCTTCATGAGAGCCCCATCCTGGTGGTCTCATCTAATGCTGATTTCCTCTCAGAGGTGCTACCTCCAATCAATATATGAATCTGGGGATTAAGATTCTAAAATGAAACATTTCAGAGACACGTTTTAACCATTTCATTCCATACCTTTCCCTCTAAAGTCATGTTCTGTTCACATGGAAATTATATTCCTTCTATCCTAATAGGTCCAAAGTCAAGTCATTCTCGCACCAATTTAAACTCAAAGGTTCTGAGTCTCATCTAAACTGATATGGCTAAGATTCAAAAGTATGGTTCATCTTGAGTCATATTTCTTCTAGCTGTGATCCTGTGAAATTAAAGTTATCTATTTCCAAAATGCAATAGTGGAACAGGCATAAGACAAGCATTCCCATTCTTCAAAAGAAGAAATAGGCAAGAAGAAAGGGGAAATAGGTCCCCAATAAGCCTAAAACCCAACATGGAAAACCACGTGTAGTCTTAAAGCTGGAGGATAATCTCCTTTGAATCTGTGTCCTGTTTTCTGGGCACACCAGCGTGGGGGTGAGGCCTCAAAGCCTCAAACAGTCCTCCCCTCATGGCCTTACTTTGCTGCCTACGTATGTTTTTTAATTTTTTTTTCTGCCAGATATCATAGTTGCCACTCTTAAATTCCACTTTCCATAAAGCCCTTGGACATAGATGGAGTGCTTTGCTGGTTTATAACAGAGATGGATCTACTCTAGTTTCGAATATCTTGTTGTTCACTTCCATCTGAGAGGTCATCAGAATGGTTTTTATTGCTCGTATTTCCATCAGCATTTCTGGTCATGATCACAAACTCTGAGACATCCCGGACTTCCCCTCATCTTCTTGTCTTTTTCTGATCCCCTAACAGACATCCCTAATGCTCAATTAACAGCAATGAAGGCTTTTTCTAGGCTTCTCCAAATTCTTTCAGCCTCTGCCCATTATCAAGTTCCAAAGTCACTTTCAAATTTTCAGCTATTCCTTATTAACAATAGCCCTACTTCTGGTACCAATTTTCCATCTGAGTCCATTTTCTGTAGTTACGTGTGTAAGAGAATATAATAGACAAAGTCATTTATAAAGAAAAATATATTTCTTGCAGTTCTGAAAGTGAGGAATTCCAAGAGCATGGTGGGTGCTGGCATCCACTTCTCGAGAAAGCCTTCTTCTGCTTCATAACACGATAGAAGTCATCAGGTGACGAGAGGGCGAGAGCAAGAGTGTCTGCTTAGCATAAATTCGAGGAAGGAGGGGTGGGCGGAATGGAGGGAGGGAGGAGGGAAGACAGGAAAGAAGAAGAGACAGAGGGAGGAAGGAAGGAAGCAGGAGGGAGGAAGGAAATTGAAGGAGGTACTGATGCATACCCAACTTAGAGCTAATTTGTAACTCAGTGAATCAGAGACCGCCCAGGTTTAGTCTTATTGCCCATAGTTCCACAGTAAATAAAGAACCTATAGCTATTGTATTGGCAATAAGTCATTAGCAATCTACAGGAATGTTGAGGGAAGTATATTTGTTTTGGGGAGAGAAACAGCAGAGAAAAACTACCATATGCTCGCACAAATTCTCCCGTAGCGTCCCCTAATGCACCCAGAGAAATGTTAATTTCTACAGCTAAAGAAAAGCCAAGCCCAGCAATGTATATTTCCTACTGATGAATGGGATACAGGGCTGACATGGGCCACAGGGACATTCCCGTCATAGTTTCTGCACAGCTGTTCTCTCAAGATGGCTTTAGGTACAAATGAGATCTACTGGGCTATATCCAGGAATCACGTACTTGCTGTGCACCTTTGGGCTTCCCACGTCCTTCTCTGAGTCTTGATTTTAACAGACTCCAAATTAATGAGTTTAACGACATGGTATGGACAGTCTTTTTCTACCTTAGATACTCTGCTGCCCTAGGTTCCCAGCACCCCGTGTGCTGTGGTTAAGGGCATGCATGTCCCTCTGCCTGACTTACCCCTCCTCCACCGCCAGCATGCTCTCCTTGGACAGTACATCATTTTAGACCCCTGAAGTCATATCAGCAGCCAAACAATCTCATTTACCTATAACTATTTCTGTCATCGGGTCCCGGTATATGCAATGATGATTTACCACACATCGTTAATGTGTTTGTTATATTGTGTTGGCAGAATATGAAAGTTCATCAGCAAGGCCACACACGGGGAAGGCATATTGGAATGAGCATAACGGATCCATCAGGCTGGAGTTGATGGCCTTTCTCAGTACTACTCTGTAAGTAAAACAAGCCCTGATTGAGTCAGCAGCCTCCTGGGTACTCATTTGCCAAAGTGTAGGGAATTTTAATGCTAAGTTTATCTGCCTGTGTTAGGCAGACAGGGGTGGGGGGGGGGGAGGTGGGCAGATTGCTTTGGCTTAGGGGTATTACAGACGAGCTTGCAAGTTCCACAGACACCAGGAGAGA
>CAUYQV010098410.1:0-14800 GCA_963574575.1 Galagoides demidoff | reverse complement strand
CTTTTCTTTTCTTTTTTTTTTGAGACGGAGCCTCAAGCTATCCCCCTGGGTAGAGTGCCATGGCATCACAGCTCATAGCAACCTCCAACTCCTGCCTCCGCCTCCCAAGTAGCTGGGACCACAGTCGCCCGCCACAACGCCTGGCCATTTTTTTGGTTGCGGCCATCATTGTTGTTTGGCGGGTCTGGGCTGGGGATTCGAACCCACCACCTTAGGTGTACATGGCTGGCGCCTTAGCCGATTGAGCCACAGGCGCCGAGCCTCAAGGTGTTTTCAATAGACTTGATAGTACCCTTGGGAGTTACAAGGAAAGGCTATGGCAGTTCAGAGGAGGGTGAAATTATTTCTCATCTCGGGTGAGGGGGTTGGCAATCATAGGAGGCAGGAGGTAGCATTTAAGCAGGCTCTTGAAGGACAGGTAGATGCTAAAGGAAGTCTTTCTTCCGGAAGTCTCCTAGGAGTGGCTCCAAGCCTTTGGCTCTCCCTGATGTTCTGTCTCCCTTAGGCCGCCTCAGGCTAGAGTTTGAGGACACTCCTTTCTCTGTGCGGTGTCCTGTGAGGCTTCAGCATTCACTTGTCAGCCCAGAATTTCCCAGACCTCCTTCTGGGAATTCACCACCTCTGAGAGCAGTGGGGGGAGTTGCTCCAGCTTGACGAGCATTGTTGGGCATCTACTTTGTGTCAGGCCCTATGCAGGGCCACAGGGATATAAATCTTATTGCAGCATGGTCCTTGCCCTTGATGAGAGTGATTTTACATGAATATGATGCTGAGTGTGGGGAATGCAGACTCATTCAATACAGACATACACACTTGCAGGAGAGTGTTATGAGCTGTGGTATCTGTAAGCACCAAAGCTCTGAAAGCAAAGGGGAGAAGCATTTCCTTTTGCTAGGGATTCAAGGAGGTGACACCTCTGACGCCAGCCAGGTCAAAGGGGCATGGACTTGGAATTGAGGGTCAGGGGTGCAGGGGAGAAGAGTGTTGTAGGCAGCAAGAATCCCAGAGTGAAGGCAGGGAAGTAAGGCTCAGTACTATATGTGTGTGAGCCCTAACCAGCTTGGCCTCCCTAAGACTGAGGGAAGGGGTGGTGGGAGAGGGCGCTGGAGATCCTCCTGTCTCAGCCTTAGAGGTGGGTCAAAACAGGCTGTGGAGGATCGCGGTTTGACCTGTTGTCCAGTCTGTTTGGGCTTGGGCTTTGTGTTCCAAGACTAGACAAGCTCAGAGCAAGGCGTGTCTGAGAGAGCAAGCTCAGAGAGATATGAGGAGGGAACTCTCAGGCCACCTGCTTTCAGGGTGTGGCTTGGGGACCTGCGGTGTGCTTTGGACTCACATCTGGGAACCACCACATGGGCGCCTCACTCCCCTTCCACACAGTGTGATGCTAAGCCTTGTCACTGCTCTGCTGCCTTTCCCTCTGGCTTCCTATGAGGGCATGTTTCCAGGGACTAAGGGCTTTGCTGTCATTTCTCTCTGTTCTGGCGGAATTGTCTCTCATCCCCCACAGTGATTCATTCCTTTGATATGTGTTGAGTGCCTTCCATATGCTGGGGGTTATGAATTGCTATTTCTAAGTCTCCTTAAATTACTTACAGTGTCCCATGGTCACCTTCTTTCCTCCTATGATTACACCCTTTGCTCTATGTCCAGTGGAATTCCCTCAAGTTTTTCACTGGAGGGAGAGCCATGCTGTTTAAATTATTGCACAGGGAAATAAATGTAAATCTCTTCTTAACCTCCTCTTCCCCAGGTTAAATGATCACTGAATGGGGAGATTTGTCCACCTCCCCTTTATCTTTTGTTTCAAACGAACTATTTAATAACTTTCTAAGATGCTTTGAGGATTCTCCTGGTGAGGACAAGGATGTGATTTCTGCTTTGTACAAGCCTGTGGTTTGAGGAGGCGCGCCCCACAAACATGATTCAGCACACACGCAAATGGACAGTTCTTACCACGCAGAGAAATCTTACGTGAGTACAGGCTTACTCAGGGCAAGTTCTTCCCCCCAGTTTTATTAAGTGCTTTGTGGTTGCTTATTCTTTTTTATTTTTGAGACAGAGTCCAGGTTAGAGAGCAGTGGCATGGTCATAGGTCACAGCAAGTGACTATGGAATCAAGTGATCCTCCTGCCTCAGCCTCCCAGTAGCTGGGATTACAGTTGTGTGCTGCCATGTCCTGCTAATTTTTCTATTTTTTGTACAGATGAGGTCTCTCTCTTGCACAGGCTGGTCTTGAACTCCTGACCTCAAGTGATTCTCCACTCTAACTCCTGCCTCTGCCTCCCACACTGCTAGGATTACGGGCATGAACAGCTTATTCTGAAGGCAGAAAAGTGTGTTATTAAAAGTAGACGGTGAGGAAAGTGAAGTGGGTCCCACTTTGTTCCCCCTTGGCCTCTACACTCTCTGTGCTACAGAGCAGCCAGAAGGATCCTTTGTCAGCTCAAGTCTCATCTTGGCTTAAACCCTTTAATGTTTCCCTTCTTTGAGTAAAAGCCAGCCTATTTTAGTGGCCATGTGGTCCGTCTCTAAACATCACAGACTTGTCTCAGTTACCTCCCTTCCTCTCTCCCTCTGCTTCAGCCCTAGTGTCCCTTGCTGTTCCTCGAATATTCTCCCCTTTCCTGCCTTAGGGTCTTTGCCCTTGCCTGGGAGACCTTTGCAGCTGTCGGCCTGCCTTACCCCCTGACAGCGCCCTGCTAAGCCTGCCTCGCTTTTCTGGAGTCACTGCTTTCAGCGTCTTTCACTGCCTGATACGTCATGCGTTTATTTCTTTATTGTCTGTCTCTGTCCCCTAACTGGTGTGTGAGCTTTACAAGAGCTTCATTTATTTTGTCCACTATTGCGTTCTTGGTGCCTAAGACCAAGTGCGTGGTGAACAATAAGGTCTCAGCAAGTATTTGCCACATGAATGGATAGAGGCAGGGCAAGGTGAGCAGGGCTGACACTTTGCACCTGTGGAAGAAGGCCATGGAGCCAAAAAAAGAAGACGGTGGGGCACTTGGTTTGTTGCAGAAGCAGTTAATTTGTTTCTTTAACCTGGATTTTTTTCCAGAGGGATAGGACAGGCCCTATTCTCATGTTAGGACAGAAGCACATTCCAAAGTGACACAAAATGATAAGTACAAAATAATCACCAGTGTTTTCCAAGGGCTGACTCGATCTAGGCCCCCTTCTTAGTGTTTACCATACATTATTTAATTTAATTCTCACAAAAACTGTGGATGATCAGTCTGTCATTAGTTCCATTTTACAGACAAGAAAACAGGCTTGGAGGGGTTTAATAACTTGCCTGTGATTGCACAGTATGTAAGAAGCAAGCCAGGATTCAAACCCAGGACTGCCCAGTCGGTCAGCAGGAGTTTGCGACCAGAGGCTGAGGACCCCTTTGAGGGTTGCTCTCATGTCAGAACCACAAGGGTTTTGAGGAGCTACACGTACGCCAGGGTCTATAGATTGAACGAGCAGCATGTCTTTACATGCATGTATATTGTTGTAACCCAGCCCTCTTTCCCCTGCCCACTCCTGTTCCCCAGCCCTCACCTGTTCCCCAGCCCTCACCTGTTCCCCCCACCCTCTCCAGCCCATTTCCCTCCTCCTCCCTTCTCCCCCAGAGTCGACCCCAGGAACAAGGCAAGTCCCTCCTCCCCCCAGGGTGGCCGAGAACATGTTCCCAGGCCCCCTTCTTCCTCCTAGAGTTGCCAAGAACAAGCTTCAGGTACAAGGAAAAAAGTCCCAAGTTTCACAAAACCCCCAAATTCTCAGTAGATGAACAATGGTGGAAAACTCACTGAGACTTGATTAATTACTGTTGTAATTGTGATATAAAATGTATCCATTGTCAACTGAAACTGTATTAATTATCGTTCCATTGCTGTATCTATGACTACCTGAGTTGTAACCCCCTTAACCAGCCACCTTTCGCTTCTGTAATATGCTTACACAAAGCCTATAAAAGGTAACTCACCCTCACACCTGGGCTGCTGACTGTCTCTCGGAGCAGCAGCCCCTTCAGCAGGTAAAATAAATTACCAATTAATTAACCTAAGTAGGGGTCCGAGTCTATTTTTCCAGGTCCCCTAAGTTATTTCAATATGTGATTATAAAACGCATTTTTACTTAAAAGTATTGCTGAATTCACAGTAAAAATGCATGTTCTAAAAGGATACTGAAAGTGGAAATTTTGACATGTCTGAAGGTTAGTATAATTTTTTGTGTTAAAAGGGGTCTTCTGACCCAGAGAGATGTGGGCGCCATGCAGTGATGGACAAGTGAGTGAGGCCCCCGACAGCCCCAACTTTACTGACCCCATGAGGAGGAGTCAGGCCCCCACTGGACAGAGCAGAGACTTTAAAGTTAGATCCATGAGGACCTTCCTTGGTCAGGGCAGTGCCTTGCTGGCCTGGGCAAGTTGGGAGATTTGATGAATTATCTTGCATGGGCATCCTGAAGAGTAGGAGAGGCCAGGTGGTGTCCGCCCTGAGGAGGGGAGGGGGCTGGAGAGCCTCCTGGCTGCAGCACCCTGCGAGGTGATGATTTTACACATTGTAATCTAGTGACTCACTCTTCTCCAGGGAGGAAGTACTTAGGATATTGAGTTAATAACTTCAGATAATCCAGGTATTGTGGGTGAGCATAAGCCAACTCTGTTTTCTCAAAATATTTATCAGGTCTTCTAGATTCGGAGGGCTGGGCCCAATCATCAAGAATCACAGCTGGTTTCTGGCTACACTGCCCTGGGGCTGATCTATCCTCCCCTCCTTCGCTCTTTTCACTCATGACTCCCATCAAATTGGCAGCCTGGCCCTGTAATGTATGCCCCAGTCTTTGTTTTGCTTCCTGTCCCCTCTAGTACCAAGTCATGTCTTTTCTGCTATCCCAACCCCCAGGATAAGCGTACGTTATGCCCTTCTTCCCACTGCTTCCCGTCTATTGGGGAGGCCCCAGAGCTAGGACTAGCTGATGACGTGGCAGTTGTGATTTTGCTTCTCAAGTCAATTCCTCTAAAGGAACAATCAGCATGGTCCAGAATCAGTGGGCTCTGGCAATGGCTGGGATCGCCCCTGCTGGGGGCACTAAGGTACACGATTCACCATGGGTTTAAGAATTCTTACACTGCCATTGCCCTGGACTTGAGCCACAACATCTGGCCATGCGGCAGCCTCATTTCTGTCTGGCATCAGGCAGGCCCTCTATGCTGCCTTCTTAAATATTAAAAGAAAAAATATGGCCTAATTCTTGTGATGGGTTTCATTTATCCTGATATGTTTCTGTGCAGTCCAGAGGGGCTGAGATCATTGATCATCTCTAACAGATAACGATGTTGAAACACAGAGAATTTCAATAGCCTTGGCCACAGCTAGTTGTGTGGAGGATCTGGTCCAGCCCTAGGTTTGGGACAGAAGAGGAGAGGGGTCTGTGTGGGGTCTGGGCTGACTTCACATTCAACTCTCCCACCCAGCCCTACCCAATGAGTGTTGGAGAAGTCTCTGTCCCTTCCTCCTTTCCCCAACTCTGAGGAGCCTCCTGCCAAGGTCACATGGGCTATACCCTTGACTGGGTCTAATGTGTAGCAGACAGAACAGACAAGACCTGCCCTCATTTGGCAGGCACCAGAGCTGTATGGATGATTTCCTCTTGGACAAAACAAGCGCAGCACCTGAGTCTCTGAAACACCAGGCTGACAGGTTCTCAGGCTTTTGGAGTCAGACAAGTAGACAAGTTCAGCGGTGCCAAACCTGGCCTCCTGGGCTGGGGGAGGCTCTCGGGAGCACACCCCTCAGCGAAGAATGGTCCCATATGGGTCCCTATGACTGGGCCATAGGGCAAGACCCCTGGCCCATGACTGGGTCTCCAGGGCCTTGCACAGTACCTGGAATATGGTGGGCAATGTGTAAATATATGTTGAATTTGCTATTGAATTGATGTTTGAGTTTCTTGTTCCCTGAGACTTGGGCTAAAACCAGATAAATGCCAAAATGTGGAGAACAAGAAAGGAAACCACAGAGAAGCCATGAAATGGGTAATTGTGTAGTTTCCCTGGGACGCTTTCAGAACAAATGCACATTTGGCATGTTGGATTTTGCCAATGTCTGATCAACATGTATAGGTGTTTACTTTTTCTCAGAAGGTGGTCATATACCAAAAAGCCACTGGCTTCTGAACTAAAGCTTGGCATACAGTGAGACCCCAGGAGGCAGATGTGTGAGAGTTCTAGACTTTGTTTCCAGAAATGGGGAAGGGGAGGCCACCACGTCATTCCCAAGCCCAGCCTAGGGCTACATCCTTTCCCGAGTGAGGCACAGCTCTGGCAGGGCCTGGGGTCAGATGACAGGTAGAGAGATGGCTGCTGGGCACCTGGGGCAGGCCAGCAAGCCTCCCAGGTCCATCAGACAGAGCTAGGAGGTGACCATGCCTAAGCATGGGGCAGTGCTAGGCACCACCCCACCAGGTGAGCTGCCACCATTTCAGATTATTTTCAAGGTGTGTTTGGTAGCCTGGAACAAATGTATTGCCTTAGAGGCAAACCCAACCCATGAATATTTGGGATTAATTATCTCTCCTTCATTAGAGCCCAACGACCTCCTCGAATGTATATAAAGCGATTCATTTTGTGGTCTTCAGTTCCTGTCCCTCTGCCTCCGGCTCTCAGTGGCCCTGCTTGTCTCATGCTTTTCTCTTCACCAAGTTCCTCATCATGAACAGACAAGCCAGCAAGACATCTGGTGGCGGGAGCCAGGGCTTCTCTGGCCGCTCTGCCGTGGTCTCCGGCAGCAGCAGGATGAGCTGTGTGGCCCGCTCTGGGGGAGCCAGTGGAGGAGTCTGTGGGCTACGCAGTGGAGCAGGTGGCTTTGGCAGTCACAGCTTGTACAACCTGGGAGGCAACAAGAGCATCTCCATCAGTGTGGCAGGTGGTGGCTCCCGGGCTGGTGGCTTTGGTGGAGGGCGGAGCAGCTGTGGCTTTGGAGGTGGTTATGGAAGTGGCTTTGGGGGAGGTTATGGAGGTGGCCTTGGTGGTAGCAGAGGAGTGGGAGGTGGGTTTGGCAGAGCTGGTGGGTTTGGAGGAGCTGGTGGGTTTGGAGGAGCTTGTGGGTTTGGTGGAGCTGGTGGGTTTGGTGGACTTGGTGGCCTTGGTGGGCCTGGTGGGCTTGGTGGGCTTGGTGGGCTTGGTGGGCTTAGTGGGCCTGGTGGGCCTGGTGGGCCTGGCAGTTTCCCTGGGGGAATCCAGGAAGTGACTGTCAACCAGAGCCTCCTGCAGCCCCTCAATGTGGAGATTGACCCTCAGATTGGGCAAGTAAAGGCCCAGGAACGGGAGCAGATCAAGACCCTCAACAATAAGTTTGCCTCCTTCATCGACAAGGTAATGAAGCTCTGACTGGGCCCCCATTCCTCAGCTGTGGACTTTGAATTTGACCCTTGGACACGGTATTTTAATGTGTTCTGGGTGGGCCAGGCTAGATGGCTGGGTGTCAGGCAGAGCTCTAGGGTGCTGAGGAGTTTATCCACATAGGTAAATGAGGAGAATTGTGAAAAGAAAATGGTCCCCTGTCTGGACCCGAACACCACTGAACATTCATGTTCCCTACCTGTTGTCTTATTCAGGCTTGGGCTGGCAGAACTGGTAGCCCAAGGCAAGGGTAATGGCCATTGGTAAGAATGGGTCTTTCCAAACATGAGTTGTCCTCTGACGCTTTCTGGGAGGCCCTTTCTCACATGTCACTGTGCCATGCAAGTGAAGCTGAGGCCCTGGAGAAGGGATTAGGAGGCATAGGTAGAAAGGGGCTATGGAGAAGTGGGAAACTTACTTTGCACCCTTATTCAGCCTCATCGGGAAGAGGAGGGTGAGCTTCTGCAGACCAGGGCAGCTGGCACAGGGCTGCCTCTCCTCCAGGCTCAAGTGAGGTGTTGTCCTGCTGACTATGGATTGTCAGCTCATGTCATTTTCCAGTGATTCATAGCCTTTGAAGGGCAGGAGTATCAGTGAAGTCTTAGGTGAAAATGATGCTCTTGACGTTTATGTACATTTTTTTTTTTGAGACACGGTTTTACTCTGTAGCTCTGGGTAGAGTGCTATGGCATCAGCTTAGCTCAGCAACTTCAAACTAGTGGGCTTAAGCAATCTTCTTGTCTAAGCCCACCGAGTAGCTGGGAATACAGGGGCCCACCACAATGCCTGGCTACTTTTCTTATTTTTAGTAGAGATGGGGTCTCACTCTTGCTCAGGCTGGTCTCAAACTTATGGGCTCAGGTGATCTACTTGCTTGGGTCTCCCAGAGTGCTAGGATTTATGGACATTTTTAGCAGAGAGCACTGTAGTTTTTGAAGTTGGACTAGAGTCATGAAGTTCTTGGGAGCAGGAAGGGGTCATCTTTACAATTCCCTTGCTTCCAGTTTTCTCTGCCCTTCTCTCCTTCCTTGGTAACTTTCCAAACCGTGCTGCATCTTCAGTGCCCTGACTGGTCAATCATCTGGCCATAATCTCCCTAGCCATAGTATGAGCCTCTCTTTGCCTCCTTTCTAGGCCTTTGTGTTGGGGGACCATGGGATACAGACACTCAGTCCTACTTGAGCTGGGGCCCTCCTCTCCTCTGCCACTAGTGCTGCCCGATGTCACTTTCCCCAATGCATCACAGGTGCGGTTCCTGGAGCAACAGAACAAAGTCCTGGAGACCAAGTGGAACCTGCTCCAGCAGCAGGGCACAAATTCCATCACAGGCACCAACAACCTTGAGCCTCTTTTTGAGAACCACATCAACTACCTGCGGAGCTATCTGGATAACATCCTTGGGGAGAGAGGGCGTCTGGACTCGGAGCTGAGGAACATGCAGGACGTGGTGGAGGACTTCAAGAAGAAGTGGGTGACAGGGCCGGAGCCGGGTGATGCTGTGGGCCATCCTGTCTCAGAGCCCCAGCCCTTTCTGCATTCCTCTTCACTGCTGAGCAGTCGTGTCACCTGGACTGTTCCCCTCTCCTTACCTTTGTGGAGGACAGCTTGGTCCATTAGTTTCCCTCTTGCCTTTCTTCTCCAAGTGTAGCCCTTTATAAATAAAACTGTGGAGAAGGAGGGATGAGTTTGGAGCTGGGGAGGCACTTCCTTATGAGCCAGGTTGGGGAAGATCCTGGTTCTTGGATCAGAAAGATTCTGAGTCAACTCCTGGTACCACAACCAAGCAGGAGGTTCACCAGGGACTCAAGGGTTTCCCAGGATGTAGAACTTTCAGCACTAAAACCAGGATGGTTTGCCTAGGCAAACTGGCCATTTGGTCCCCCTGACTAATAGGGAGGTAGTAAAGAGGACGTGTTCATCTAATTAGGACAGTGGTTCTCAACCTTCCTAATGCCACGACCCTTTAATATAGTTGCTCATGTTGTGGTGACTCCCAACCATAAAATTATTTTTGTTGCTACTTCATAACTGTAATTTTGCTGCTGTTATGAATCATGATGTAAATATCTGATACGCAGGATGGTCTTAGGCGACCCCTGTGAAAGGGTCGTTTGACCCCCAAAGGGTCACGACCCACAGGTTGAGAACCACTGATCTAAGGGCAACAGGATAGGATGAAGGGAGGGAAGACATGAACTTTCAGGGCTTCTGGGAATAGTGGTATTTACAACTACCTCAAAACCAAACTTGGCTATGTCTTTTTTTTTGCAGTTTTTGGCCGGGGCTGGGTTTGAACCTGCCACCTCCAGTCTATGGGGCTGGTTCCCTACTCCTTTGAGCCACAGGCACCACCCTAAACTCAGCTACTTCTTTTCCACTCTGACAGATACGAGGATGAAATCAATAAACGGACAGCTGCTGAGAATGAGTTTGTGACCCTGAAGAAGGTAAGGGCTGTGTGTGAGGTTTCTGGGCTAGCAGCTTCAGCTGGGTTGGGGGAATCTTCTTATTCCACTGCCACAGAGATGCCACTAGGCCTTTGGAGCAGTAAACAGAAGCCAGGTATATTTAAATATGGAAGATCCCTAAAAGAGAGTCAGTTTACTGGTCATTAGCTTTTGAGTGGGATTAAACTTAAACCATCCCAATGAGTTGCAAATCGCCCCTTCACGTGGAGACTAGTTTTGGATAAGTACCAGCACCAGCACTGGTCTTGCCTGTCTCTCTCTTGGTGCAGTTTGTTGTTTGGTCTTTTGAGGAATAAGGCCTCTGTGCTCCTGTCTTCTCAGGATGTGGATGCTGCGTATATAAACAAGGTGGAGCTTCAGGCCAAGGTCGATGCCCTGATGGATGAGATCAACTTCTTGAGGACCCTTTATGATGCGGTGAGGATGTTACCTACAAAGAGGTGAGGGAGGGCGAGAGGTCTCCAGATTTGAGGCTGAATCATTTTGACATCTAGGCTCCAGAAGGCTGTCTAGGATGAGCCTAGACATGAGGCCCCTTGGAAGGGATCCCACAGGATGGGATGCAGACCAAGAGTTCTCTGAGTGGCTGGCAGGGTGGGGCAGATATACACTAGAGCTAAGAGTCAGTGAGTGCAACTGTTCATTGGGGGTCTTTCCAGGCCTCTGTGTGCTTGCTGCAGAGACCTTGAAAGTGAATAGGCCCCCTCTGTGCTGGCAGGAGCTGTCCCAGATGCAGAGCCATGTCAGTGACACATCCGTGGTGCTGTCCATGGACAACAACCGCTTCCTGGACCTGGACAGCATCATAGCTGACGTCCGTGCCCAGTATGAGGACATTGCCCAGAGGAGCAAGGCTGAGGCTGAGGCCCTGTACCAGACCAAGGTGGGTGCTGGGCACCTTTCCGAGGAGCCATGGGAGGTCTCAGAGGCGATGGCTTGTGGGACAGCTGGATGACGTGTTCCCAGCGGTCACTGAGTGAACTCCTCTTGGTTCTACCCCCTGGAGACATCTCTCTAATAGATGTTCTGATGCAGAAAGTCTTCGCCCCTGGGCAGAGGTGGTGGGACAGACTCTAGCTTGCTCAGGGACTTCAGGGTGGGAAAATTTTCTACCACAACAAGCTAGGGGTTCTCTTCCCTGATGCCTTGGAAATGTCTCTGCTGAAACACGATTCAGTATCATTTTTGCAAATGCTCACTGAATTTCTCCAAGTTTGGCGGTGATGTTGGGGTTATAGAAACGAGTCAGGCAGAGCTGCATTAGCACCATGTTCTCCCTCTGTTTTCTAGTTGGGAGAGCTGCAAACCACGGCCGGCAGACACGGGGATGACCTGAGGAGCACCAAGAGCGAGATCATGGAGCTCAACAGGATGATGCAGAGGCTGCGGGCCGAGATCGAGAACATCAAGAAGCAGGTGGGAAGGCCACAGATGCAGGTGCCTGGGTTAACTGGCGAGGGCTGGGGGCTAGGACCTCAGGACTCCTAGCCTGGAATGGACTTCTGAAAGTTAACTCAGACAGCATCAGCTTCCAGGGAGTTCAAATGCCAAGCCAGTCTAGATGGCCGGCTAATCCATGAATAGAGATGAGATGGTGGGGCTAAGGGAGGGGAGATGTTGCCTGATTTTAAGATGAATTCATTGCAAGACACAGAGGGCCTGGGACCTTCTTACTGGACTTATCCCTCTATCTTCTGCCCCAGAATGCCAACCTGCAGACGGCCATTGCGGAAGCTGAGCAGCATGGGGAGATGGCCCTCAAAGACGCCAATGCCAAGCTCCAAGAGCTGCAGGCTGCCCTACAGCAGGCCAAGGATGACCTGGCCCGGCTGCTAAAGGAGTACCAGGAACTGATGAACGTCAAGTTGGCCCTGGACGTGGAGATCGCCACCTACCGCAAGCTGCTGGAGGGCGAGGAGAGCAGGTGGGCCTCCAGTCCCATCTCCCCACACTCCCTGCCCCAAAGCACATGTCAAGGGCCAGATAAGTGACCAAGTAATTGGGGATGGAGGCCTGCACCTGCTATATATAGGGAGGCCCCCATCTTCCACGGGCCTTGCAGAGAACCAATTGTTTCTACCAGCCCACTCCCTGCACTGGTAGCCAGAGCCCGTGTGCACCCAGTGCTTGCAGGTTCTCCTTGTTCTGGCCTATAGACGGGTGGAAAAAGCTTACTGACCTGCCAGGCTTCTGAGTTCAGTTCTGGTTGCTATTCATCACCTTGATTCCTGGACTTGTTGGACATGTGCTTTGTGATGGAGCCATTCTTCTTTTACTTTCTCAAACAGGATGTCTGGAGAGTGCCCGAGTGCCGTCAGCATCTGTAAGTAGCCAAAGTATCCGTGACAATGACGGTTAATTCTGAAATATCTGCACTAACACAGGGATATAGCAACTGATTCTGTGGAAGTTGGAGGGTATTCTGCAAGTGGAGGGGCAGCAGATGGGCTTCTGCACTTGTTCTGGGTTCAGGGCACTTTTAACAGGTCTGGATTGCCAGTGGGGGATTATCCAATAGGCCCTTAAGGGAAGGAGGAATTCTGAGGATGCATGATCTCCAGGAGTGGGGGTCATCTAGAGTTGGCAGATGTAGGAGGAACCGCTGGATACTTCACAAGACTTCACACCGTGGGCTCCAGTAACTTAGGACTCATGGAGGTCATCAGGTGCAAAACATCCTTGACCCCAGAGATCCTGGGCCCAGGGGATCATCAGCTAATTACAAGGCAGTGACCTGGGCTCTGGAGCGCTGATCACTGTCCTGTCCTCTCTCCCTGCAGCCGTGGTCAGCAGCAGCAGCGCCACTGCGGCCTCGGCAGGTGGTTACGGCGGTGGCCTAGGCGCAGGCGGCGGCTTTGGCCTGGGCGGCGGCGGCGGCGGCAGCATTGGGTTCGGCAGCGGCGGCGGGTTCGGCGGCGGTAGCACTGGGTTCAGCAGTGGTGGCGGGTTCGGCGGCGGCGGCGGATTTGGCGGCGGCAGTGGGTTCAGCGGCGGCAGCAGCCTTGGCTTTGGCTCTGGCTCCGGGGGTCGCTGTGGAGTCAGCGGCGGAGGCTTCAGCTCTGGCAGCACCCGGGCCGGCAGCGCCAAGTTCTCTCAGTCCTCCCAACGCTGCTCCAGATAAAGAGCGCGCATCTGCCTACTTGCAGCCAGCCCAGTGCCTCCATCTCCACTCCCCCGCCATCAGCAACACCCCTAGTGCTACCCCTCCTCCCCGTGTCCCAGGGGCGCTGCTCTTTGTCCCTTGAGAGCTGGGGACCTCTTTCTGCTCCATCCTTGGCCAAGCCCCACCATGAGAGAATTTCCGGCTCTCTTCTTTCTGGCTCCAGCCTGTGCCTGTGATTGTCTGGCTGTGCCCTCAGCCACCACCTTCTTCAGTTCTGAGGTCCCCTGCCTGGGTGGGATGGTCGCACGGTTCTGATGTTTGTAACACAGTCCCCTCTGCCCCTCCAACCTCCCCAGTAAAGCGCATTGTGTCTCATACCAGGCCTCTGAGTGTTCTCTCTGGTCACCCTCCTGGGTTCCCTGCCTCTGCCATGTGGGCTCTGTGGTGTACAGAGCACCTAGGCTACTATTCCTCTGAGACCAAGGCAGTTTGTCCCCACTGTCCATTGCAAAGTCTGGTTGTAGCTCAGTGGAAGGCTGAGGGGCCACTCTATGAAGCTGTGTGGTCTCTTGGTCCTTAGAGGGGAGCTTGGGCCATGCAGAAATCTATTTTCTCTCTGTCTTCTCTCATTGGGGGGACCTAAGAGGGTCTTGGGGACAGAGTTTCTTGGTGCTTGTCCCCACTCCAGATGACATCTTAAAATCATTTCCCCATCCAAGTGCACCTGGGAAAGTGTGAGCTGAGCGCCCAGGGCCGGAGGGATTTCCCGAGAGCAGCTCCAGGAGCTCTCCTGTTGGAAAGTCTGATCCACCAGGACAGTCCATTGAGACACTGCAATGAAGGGTTCATGTTTGTTAAATCTTCTCTCTTTGGAGCACATACTAGACTTTCTGAGAAGTTCTGTAGCAAAGAAAATCTGTTAGCTCTTTTTAATCCAGCATTTCCCCCAGAGGGCCCCCTTCCTGGGAAACAGCTATTAACAGTCCTCACAAAACACCCTGCCCGTGCACATGGTCTGCCCGCACGCTGGGTCTCCTGATGCACGAATGCTTAGTCACCCCGGCCTCTGCCCTGATAAAGGGTTAACTTGCCATGGGGGTACTGTCCAGAAGGTCACCGATGGAAAAGACTCAGGAGCAAGGAGTCCAGGTTCATGTGTAACTGAGAGACTGAAGCTCAGAGAGGTGCAATGACTCATTTAGAGTCTTAGGGCATGTGAAGCCCTGTGCTAGGAGTAGACCCAAGTGCCCTGAGTCCAGAGCGCCTTCGGCTTCTCCACGCTGCCCCTGAGGCTGCAGAGGCTGCCTCCCAGGCCACGCCACACTGCCTGGGAACCTGAGAGAACACACAGGTGGAATAATCATGTCTAGTCAGGCCAGGCCAGGGAAGCAGTATTTCCATCCTAGGCCAAAGCTGGACTTATTTCAGAGATGGAGAATGGCAGTTAACAAGGAAAACTTGAAACAGGGTATCAAAGAGATTCAGTATGGACATCAGCTGCCAGTTCCACTGATGACCCAGGAAAGCTTTTTGAAGGAGGTAGGATTTAGTAGCTATTGCCTCATTTTTTGGCAGGAATGTGCTTTTTCTGTTTGGTTTCATTCTGTGGAGAAGGGGCAGGAGACATAGGTGTGACCCAGAGGGTTGGCCCTATGGGAATATGCAGGCCAGTCATGGGGTGGCTGCTTCACCTTGGACAAAGTCACTATTTTTTTTTTTTTTTTGAGACGGAGCCTCAAGGGGTAGAGTGCCATGGCATCACAGCTCACGGCAACCTCCAACTCCTGGGCTCAAGCGAGTCTCCTGCCTCTGCCTCCCAAGTAGCTGGGACCACAGGCGCCC
>CAUYQV010098403.1:0-36847 GCA_963574575.1 Galagoides demidoff | reverse complement strand
TTTATATACAATTTGAAATATTTTCATCAAACTGGTTAACATAGCCTTCATGGCATTTTCTTAGTTATTGTGTTAAGACATTTATATTCTACATTTAGTAAGTTTCACGTGTACCCTTGTAAGATGCACCATAGGTGTGGTTAAGAGAATTCTTAAGAAGCCTTACCTCTGTTGAAACCAGCTAAAACCATCTTCCTTACGCTGTTTTGTTATTCGGTGGTTAGCGCAATATTAACTACCTTAAAATCTCAAACTTGTCTTTATCTTGGTCAGAAGAACATCCTTAAGAAGGAACCATGCAGTTTTCATTGAATCCATCTGAGATCACTTGTGAGAATGGAGTGGTTACTTATATGCCTGGATCATCGGGGAGGTATATATAGCAGTTTTTGCTGTAGAACCTCGAAGAGCTGTCAAGTTAGAAATATTACTAAGACATGGAAGGTTAAACCTATGCTTGGGAGGTAAAATATATATGTTAACCAGAGACTGCTTGCTTACAGAGAGAATGCTGGAGAACCAGACTCCTGGAGTAGTTTATCCTATGAAATACCTTATGGAGACTGTTCTGTAAGGCATCATCGAGAGTTGGACATCTATACGTTAACCTCTGAGTCTGAATCACGTCACGAACCCCCATTTCCCGGAGACAGTTGCACTGGACATATCTTTAAACTTATGAACATCCAACAGCAACTAATGGTAAGGAAGGAAATCTCCATGTTTAAGTGTGTGCCTCCCCCCACTCCCTCTGCAAATGGACCTTGATATAATTAATTAGAGCATGAAAAAGCTCTCCCCAAAGACTGTGAAACCTCTAAGGCAGTGTTAGTAGTATTGTATGTTACCACTTACCTAGCGTTAGGGTTGTAGCAGTAGAGAGATTGAGGGATTTTTTCCATTGGTTTTTGTTAGGCTTTTGAAATAATGAAAGATTGTCATATACATATATTACAGATAGAGAGATATAGAGCAACTACAACTAAATTTCCCTGGCATAAAAGGAGATTTGTCTGTTTAGTTTAACTTTATAAAATGAAATGAACAAAACAGTTTATGAGATTATTGCAAAAGAACAAGAACTTAAATTTACCCAGAAATAAAGCCTTTTTACAACGATTTTAGTGAGTGATGATAGAATTACTATATTTAAATTGATAGTTGTTCGGTGAAAAGATCACTGAAAAAAATAAAAGATCTTATAATCTACTCAAGTCTTCAAGATAAAGTTGTTGCCAGACATAAAAACATTACAGACTCCCTGGTAGCATTTATTATGGATAATATAAACGTCATATGGGTACATCTCTCTGGGCCATAACATCTGAAAGGCTAAGTTTAGATAATTTTTCCACCCAGTTTATTTCAGAGCTGATTGGATTTGGAAACAGCTTGACAATAATTTCATTTCCGGTCATCTAGGGTCAGCTCAATACCAGAGGCTTCTTTGGAAGCAGGCATTATTTTTGGCCAGTAGTTCAAGAGACTTCATAGTAAGGTGGTATGATGCTCCCTCTGCCTTTTAGGATCATGTCTGTTCCAGAGCAAGTGACTTTTATTTTCCACTGAACAATCTGCCAGGAAATCAGATTTTTCCGGTACAGTTCATTTTAGTAGGTAAAAGATAGTCCAATTGACAATACCAGTTTATAGGTATGAAAGCCACCTACAAGGTGTGGGAATGGCTGGTAGGAAAACATGAGAAATGAAAACTGGGATAGCACACATAGTTATGAGCATTTCACTTCTTCAGGACACATCTCGTTTCTCCAGATCTGTTCTTTGTTAAATTTAAAGACCTACTATCATGATTTTTAGCAGATTGTCATACTTGTAAGCAGGAATGGTAACAAATTAATTTTGAATACTGCTGAGCATAGCACTGAAGGTTTTTTAATAAAATTTCATTTTGCTTTTGCTTGTACTTTTTAGTAAAAAGACTTTAGCGAATAGCACATTGTAACACGTGTGCAGACTTTTATAATAGACTGAGTAAGTAGATAGAACCATCTAGTGATGGAGTCCTGGAGGTGCTCCATCTGTTCCCCAGGTGCATGAATGAGAGAATGGATGGCAGTAGATATGCATGAGGTCATTGTGGTAGATTAGAGGATGAGTGGAGAGCAAACCAGATGTTCTAAAAATGGTCTTTGTTTTGAAAATGGTATTAGAAGAATTCTCAAAATTTTGACATGCAGAAAAATTAACTAAAGATCACCTGTGATTTTCTGGTTTTCCCATGTCTGTACATGGGATTTTTGCATAAATATCTTAGATTAAGTATGGGTTTTATTTTTTTCAACACTGTTGTAAATATTTTTTCTGAATGCAATATGGCTTTCATAGTTAATTCTTATATAACAGCATATTCTTTCTTCTACCAGTTTGAACCATAATTATCTTAACCATTGCCTTGTTTTATCTACTTACACTTTAAAATTTTAAGGTTGCAAAAACTAGTTTTGAGATGAGCTATAATATCCATAGTACCTTCTGACAGTAATCAAAAGCAAGGTGTTATTGTTACTGTGTATGTCTTCTTATCCATTTCATATTTGTATTGGACAGCAGAGGTTAAAGAATGTGTACCATGCGCTACTGTTCCTGAAATTATGAGCCTGTAACTAAAATGGTTATGTTACCGTGGGGTGGAGGTGGGGTGGAGCGTCTTTAGGAGATTAAAGAATACTGTGTAACTCCTCAGTAAGCATTCATGCACAGGAACGTCTGCCTGCACCTTGTGATTGAAAAGAATTTATCAAACCGTTTAGGATTGGTTTTTACTTGTAAATATGAGGCAGGCTAAAAGCAAGCTTTGCCCCTCTAAAGACCCTATAAAAATATCTTTCTCAGCTGCTCATTTAAAGATATCCACTGGGGTTTTTTAAATTAAGATTTTTGAGACTCCGTTTTTAATCTTAATAAAATAAATTCAAAATGTAGAAAGTAGTTATTTGGTGTATTCTAAGTCATTCGTAACATCCCAGTAGATATGCAGATGCAGAGAAAGAAACTATTATCAGGAATAATAGAAAATGTATTTGTATTTTGTTTAGATCAACTTATGCTGTGACCTTAGAAGGGCTGGAATGGCACTGAGTTCTGTCCAGTAGGAGTTTTGCTTATAGTTATCAGTGACATCTTTTCCTGTGGGTGGTGTTTCAAAATTATCTTTCATTTCTTCCTAGAAAACAAACCTCAAGCAGACGGACACTCTTACACCCTTAATGATGACAGCACAGGACTCTTCCAGCACACACCGTGCCCCAGAGACAGATGGTCAGTCCCTTCTCTGTGCATCTGAGCCCACAGGCACCCAGCAGCTGTCTTCTGAACAGACCAAGAGTGCACCTTGCTGCCGAGGGAGTCCTGGTGGGCAAATTGACGGTTCCTGTGACTTACCAAATATGACTGATGATGAGAATGTGGGCTTTTCCCTTAGGAGGAAAAATAAAGATGCGGAAAGAGAAGCAGAAGGGGTGGAGCCAGCACCTACTGGGGACTCCAGAGCTGTATCGGATAGAAACAACTGTCTCCAGAGCCTGCCTGACTGGGGAACAGAAGGCTTAGAAGGAAACAGAAACGAAGAAACTGGAACAAAGTCTTCGAGAATGGCCACATACCAGGAGTCTCTGAGCAGTGGAGACAGTGTACCACAGGGAGACATGGTCATGGAGCCAGGCACAGCCCAGTGTTCCTTGGGGGGTAAACTAGCAAGCAATTCAGCACCAGATGCCAGCACCCCAGAGACTGCAGGGGAAACGGAACATGGTCTCGTGAACCCAGATGCCAGTGTCCAGAAGAATGTGCCTCAAGTAGGGGGAAGTACAAAGGAGAGATCAGAGAATACTAATGTCAGCACAGCTGGAGCCTCGGGTGCACAAGGCACAAATAAGCCCATGGATGAAGCCATTGTATCAGACTGTGTCTCTGCCGCAGGTTCCCTGTGTGGTAACAAACCTGCTGAGTCTTTACTCGCATTTAATAATAGAGAGACCGCCATTGAAAAAACAGCAGAAGCTGAAACTTCACGAAGTTGTGAAGAGAGTGCTGGTGCTCCAGTAGATCAGAGCACTCTGGTCATTCCAGCCACTGCAAAAGACAAGAGTTTAGAAGGCTCAGAACCCAGCACTCTCTCAGCAATATGCCAGGCAGTGTCACCCTCAGCTTTAACCTTTCCTGAGCTAGGAAAAGATGTAATTCCAGGCCAGAAACCAGAAACAAATTCATCTCATGCTCAAAGCCAAAAGAGTGAGTCACCTGTTTGTTCTACAACTGGAGATGGTAAACTTTGTGTTGACTCTGCCTTTCAACAGAACAGAGTGACTTCTAGTGGTGAGGTAGTTGCAAAGCAGTGCAGTGACATAGCCAGCCCGCCGGAAAGCACCACAACAGGGCGGGCCAGCACACTCGCACTGCCCACTGTCGTCTGCCGTGAGGACTCACAGGCTAACATGGCCACCTCTGACCCTGTAAGAGATGCCCAGGAAGGTGTGGATTTTTGTTCTCTTAAAGTTTTGGATAAAGAGGGCCAAGGAAAAGATCTGAAACGAGATAAGCCTTTCACAAATACAGTTGAGGGAGTTTCACATCCACATCCCGTTGTCCCTAAAACTGAGAGAGAACTAGCTCCAGACCAGGCACTGATCTCAGACGGCACTTTCTCTCTGGCAAACACTCCAGGCAGTGAATCAGTAACCAAAGATGACGTAACTTCTTTTGTCCCCTCCCAGAAAGAAAAAGGAACAGCAACTCCTGAACTCCATACGGCTACAGATTGTAGAAATGGCTCAGATGGAGATTCGCATGGTCCCCGTGAGCAGCCAGTAGAAGACAAAGCAGCAGGCCCGGCTGCCTCAGAGCCTGAGCCCAGCATGGGGAACACCAGCCCCACAGGATGTGCCGGAGAGCAGGAGGGTCCCGGTCTCTCAGCAACCTCTGACGTTCTAAATGTCGAGGAGGGTACTGACTCGTCCCCACTAAGTGTGGGCAAGGACACTTTGGCCTCCGGTATGGTTTTGACCGAAGAAGGAAAAAATCTGGTGGCTCCGGAAAGCTTGGCAGCTCAGGGAGAACATGACAGAGATGAACTAGTGACTTATTCCTCCCCTAAGGAAGATACTCTTTCTTCAGGAACAGTGCAAGAGCAGCTGAGACCACCACCTCCTGGACCAGAGACACCGGGATTCCTTGAAAAACCCAGCTCAGCTGCCTGTGCCAGGGACAGTGCACTTCACAGTCAGTCACTGGATACACCCTCTGCCTGTCTGAAGGCAGAAACTAAACCTGATAAGGAAGTGGCTTCACGAGTCTCGCTGCTGACTGAAGGTGGGGCTGCACAGAGCCTGGTGCCACCTGGAGCAAGTTTGGCCGTGGACTCGAGGCCGGAAGCTTTGGGCGCAGAGCAGAGCAGCTCACCTCTGTTGCCAAATGGGTCTGAGACTCCTCACTGCCATCGACCTTGTGCTCTGGATGTTGGAGTGAAGAGCACTGAGTGTCAGGGAGCAGCCACCTGTGAGGTGAGGGGAAATGTGATGGTGGATGTTGCTGTGTCTCAACGAGGCACTGAGGGGCCCAAAGGAAAGGATGTGTCACACAGTGCCCAAGAGAAGAGTACGATCCTGGGTTTGCCAGGAGCTTTGCCAGACAAAGGTGAGACTGACCTACAGCAAGCTGCAAGCCCAGAGATAGTACCTCTTAACTGGGAAAAAGGGAAGCTGGAGGGAGCAGATGACAGTTGTGCCAAAGGCGACTCCAAGGAAGCACAAATGGATGGCAAAGCATATCCTGTACTTCTGCAGCCTGTTGCCAGGGAGCTCCCCACGGACACAGGGCTCTCAACTCGTGATAATGAGGCCCCAGCTGGTGTGAGTGAAGTCACAAGAACCGTGTCCCCAGGCAAAGGAGGGATACCTCCTTCACCACCTTGCGCAGTCTCTGCACAAGCTGCGCGTCTGTCTGAGGGAGAAGACTTGATACAGGTGGCTGCCAGCCGCATCGTGGATGCTGTCATTGAACAGGTCAAGACCTTGGGAGTACCACTCACTGTGGGGGAAATCAGGCACCCATCACTGTCTAGTCCTGAGTCGGGCCCTCTGACTAAACAGCTGGAGAATGCTCCCACAGAGGAAGTGAGTGCATTTTTGCCAGAAGAGACCTTGCCAGTGGGCAGTATTTGTGAAGAATCCTCGCGGAATTTTGCAGGATGTTTTGCTGGAAGGAAGGAGCCGGAGAAGATTATTCTGCCTATCCAAGGGCCTAGGCAGGCAACAGGTAAGCAAAGCAGAATACAAAACTAGTAGTTCGAGAATTGGATTCCCTTGAGTCTCTGTAATGTGCTGGCAAAAAGATAAGCACAAGACATTTTTATTTCCATGTCTTATGCTCATTGGGTAGATCCCCAAGTTAATAGACAACCACCATTAGGAGAGCACGTCATCTCGGGTGGACAGATTCTTCTTCTGTATTTGTATTGTAAACTCATGGCTTGATTGCTTCAGCCTATAAATAGTCTCTGTCACTCTGGAGCTGTTGGAACTTTCCAAACCTGGAAGTCAGTGACTAGATGATAGGTGCTCTAAAGTAATGAATTTAGTAGATGTCTTTATTCACATGGCTTACTTTTCTCTAGTATCATAGTAAACAGTGCTGAAAAGGTGTTTCATTTACAATACTGAGAATCCCTTCCTCCCCATCATCCTAGTCTATATTCTGAGCAAATTGAAAGTCAAAATGGTTTCATGAACAGCTGTGAGTATTCTTAATAAGCCGATTGCCTGAAATCCAAAATGGTGATATTAGGTCATTGGTTTGGGGGGAAAGGGGGACTCCCTCCTTTTCCTGCCTGAGGAGCCGAGTCTCGGTTCCATTGCCTGTTGCTTTTGGGCAGCAGTCTGGGAATTCAGGACTCTGCACAGCACAGGGGATCGGATGCAGGATTTCCGCCCAAGCCCAGTCTGTTGAGCTGCTGTCACAGGGCAGACCTTGCGTCTGCTTATCTTGGTGAAGCAGCTGCAGCGAGCAGATTGCTCACACAGCAGCCTGTTCCATCTGTGGGTAACCATGGCCAGGGACAGCAAAGAGAAAACCACTATTGCTCAGTGGAAATAAACCATCTGAGTAAAACTTCTTATTGGGGGCTAAGGCTGAAGCTAGAGCCGGACACAGTGTTGACTCCTGAAGTCTTTAAAGGTCAGTTTGATGCACACTTTTGTATCACTACCTGTTACCAGCTGTAGGCTGAAGACCTGTCTTCATGCTTACATCTTAGACTTCTCTAGGTAAGAGGTAACTTCTTTTTTGTCTTTATGGTTTGATAAATTGTTCTTGCTGTTCTTTATAATTTTTGAAAATCCTTTTATGTATAGTATGTATTAAGAATATGGGGGTGGAGAGAAATGAACAAACAAAAGTTGTTAACGATGGACAACAATTTAAATACAGTGGTAGTTTTCCCTGGTGAAGGGTGTTCAGCCATTTCTAATCTTTCTTTTTCCCAGTTGAGAGATTTAAAGAATTTGACTGGGATGTAATTTTTAGAGACTTCAGGTTTTTAGTTTTATTAATGTTTTGGATTGTTACTGATATTTTTTGGCTTCTCTAACAGAATTTAAATGAGAAAGTCTCCAATTTTTAAAATAAAGCACATCAACAATTCTATTTTGGGGGCTCTGGCAGGTTGGCATTTTGGAAGAACGGGAGTAGCTGTAAGCTGATGCCTGGTTATGTTCTTTTCATTTGGGTGCTGTGTCCTTGGCCACACAGGCTGGAATTATTCCTCCTCCTGGCTCAGGGGTTAGAATTTAATTCGAGGAAGTGTAAACTATGGTACTATACTCTATGAGAAAAGGTTAAAAACAGGGAGAGTTTCAGGCTTTGATTTTAATTAGTACATAAATATGGAAGATGCTGAGAAGTGGTAACCAACATGTTAACATATTAAGAAGGAAGAAAGAGGATGAAGTTTCAACAGTATATATGCGTTTGGGGGTTGCTTAATTTTGTGTAGGCGAGTTGCTTGTTCCTGCTACCAGGACTGAGAATAGCCTTGGTCTTCATGATCTCACAGTACAGAGAAAAGCAGCCATTGGTGAAGAAATTGGTGCTTTTTTTCAGAAAACAGCCAGGACTGGGGAAAGTCCCTAGTCATGTTGCCCTAGAGAAAAATCACCCGAATGTGATCAGAACCAAAGGGTATTTCTTAGCCACTGTACATTCCACTCATGGGTTTAACCATTCTCTTTTATGAGCGAGGAGTTACAGGTTTAACTGCTAGTTTGGAAAGAACCAATTAAAAAGAAGGAGATGTGATGTGTCACCCATTGGGAGCATTGGGCAGTGTTAGAAGTTGAGGGTGCATGACTGAGACTCTGGTCCTGCAGAGGTTGCCAGCACTCCCATGCCTCAGGAATCACTGTTCACTGGTGTGGCTGGTTGCTATGGCAAGGTACTTATCTTCAGTTGATAGGTATAGGAAAGTAATAAGGTTGTGCCAAAAGTCACATTCCCAGATTAATAAATTAAAAATCATCAGCAGCCCCATTTACCCTCAGAAATTATTCTGACTCAGAAATGCTTTGACCAATGAATTATTATTCTAAGGGGATTGCTTAGTCATTTCTTTCAAAACTTTAATTACATTTTATGAAATTTAACACAAATTTTGGTTCTCTGGCAAGGAACCTTGTTTACACACTTTTAAACTACTAGTAAGATGGTATTATAAGGGCAAAGAAGAAAAGAGATTTACAAGTGTTCATTTATACAAATGTAGCTTTCCTAAACCTCACGTAGACTTTTTGTACATGTCATCTGTGCTGCCAGAATAGAATCTTCCTCTAATGGTGGTGAGAGAAACTCTTCTGCTCTTTGGTATGAGGAGCATTTTTCTCTGGCAGAGTGGTGGCATCACTCGTGACAGAAAGTTTTTCACGTGAAGCTGAGATGCAAGTTTCATTTGTATTTGGATTATTAAGGTGCATTTTTACTGTTCAACCATGAGTCTCCTTTGAAGAAGTGTCAGGAGACTAAATTTGTATCAGACATCATTTTTATCACTTCCTTCCTGTATGGTGGTCAAGTAACAAAAAACACCACTGTTTTGTCTGTGGAGCATGGCCAGCAGGAGGTCAAATCTATAATTCTAGAGAAAACAGGTATAAAGACTTTTTCTGAAGAAAAGGAATTGGTAGTTTGTGATTATGTTTTGGTTTTGGAAGAAATAAAATTTAATAAACGAAAAATAACTTGGTAGAACAGTTGAGACTTATTAATTGCAGCGATGGGTGGAGCAGGGTGTGTAGTGTGTTTTTACAGAAAACTGGTCAGCCTCAGACTGGTCCCAGAGGCTTTGTCCCATTCTCAGTGGCTTTTTTCTTGTGCAAATCTCTCTTGCCTTTTTGATGATGACCAAGATGGACGACCAAACTTCAGCCAGTCTGTTCCCTTAAAGGTTATGAGTTTACTTTTCCATACCTAAGTCAGAATCACACCCATGGATTTGTCATGAAGTCAGTTGTGAAAATGGACATTCAGTAGTCATTGAATTGGATCTTCCCCTTAGCTTTAAATCCCTGGCGAAGCCTGGGGAACCCCCCTCCCCAACTCCCCAAACCATGTGATAAAGGAATAGCTCAGCACAGAGTCAGAAATGACTCCAGCTCTTAAAAGAATATTTTTCCATTTAATGCAAAGGCAAAAACAAACAAGACACATGAAACCTGGAGCCTGTTGTGTAAATAAGAAGTCTCAGGAACCCATTTTTTCAAATGTACTCTGTAACCAACCCCCTTGTTCTCTTCAGATATGCCGGACACGAGAGCTGATGATGAAGTGGATTTTCTGAGTAACACCATTGCAAGTTCTGTTTCTGAAGAGGCAGCTGCAGGGAGTGTGGCTGTCACACTCTCAGTGAAACAGAGCCTGAAGACCCAGGCAGTAAGTGGCATCAGTGATCTGTGAGAGCACTGTGCTCCTGTAGCCTGGTCGGCTGTGTCTGGCTTTATGGCTTTGTTGTTAATTCCCCCTGCTTCTCACTTGTTACATAATGTGCATGTGTTGTTGCAGTTAACTTCTGTGTAGGGTATGTACCACGCAGCAGGGTTTGGGAAGGAGCCTCTCCTACGTGAATTCCTTGGAGATTATGATGACCAACATTGTCTCCATGAGCACAAGACTTTGAAATTTGTCATCAAGCTTAGAGTATTACAAAATGAGAGTTACCATGAAAGGGGGTCTATAAAAGCCTTGATTAAACCCTTCTTTCTTTATATAGAAACTGGTAGCAAAAATTAGATTTTTTACTTCATAGCTCATCTAAAATATGAATGAAGTATTTCACTTTTAGGGGTAAAAAAGATTTAATAGGTTTTTTTATAATAGTTTATTGGGATATAACTCACATACCATAAAATAAGCCCATTCAAATAAAGCATACAGTTCAGTGCATTTTAGTATATATACACATATAGGTTAGTACACCTGTCACTACTGTTGTAATTTAAGAATGTTATCACCCTAAAAAGAAACCCCATACCCACTGAATAGCTCCTGTCTCCATCTTTCCCCTCCCACAGCCCCAGCATTCCCTGGCCTGCCCTCTGTCCTTCTGGATTCACCCATTCTGGAACCTCATATAGATGGAATCACCCAATAGGTGGCCTTTCATGACTGAATTCTTTTGCTGAGCATGTTTTCAAGGTTCATCCGTGTTTAGCGTTGATCAGTATTTCATTTCTTTTTATTGCCAAATAGTATTTTGTTGTGTGACTATTCCATGTTTTGTTGTACATTTGGATTGTGAACACTTTTTGGTCTTATGATTAATACTGTTGTGAACTTTGGTGTGCAAGTTTATGTGGACTAATGTTTTTATATACCTAGCAGAGGAAATGGTGGATTCTTTTTTTTTTTTAATAGAGGCACAATCTCACTTTATTGCCCTTGGTAGAGTGCTGTGGCATCACAACTGACAGCAACCTCCAACTCCTGGGCTTAGGTGATTCTCTTGCCTCAACCTTCCAAGTAGCTGGGACTACAGGCACCTGCCACAAAGGCTATTTTTTT
This sequence comes from Galagoides demidoff, assembly GCA_963574575.1. Classification (NCBI taxonomy): domain Eukaryota; kingdom Metazoa; phylum Chordata; class Mammalia; order Primates; family Galagidae; genus Galagoides; species Galagoides demidoff. The sequence goes on along the minus strand of CAUYQV010098403.1, from coordinate 25,783 downwards.
TGTTGCAGTTTAGACGGGACCGGATTCGAACCCACCACCCATGGTGTATGGGGCCACAGGCACCGCCCAAAATTGCTGGATCTTAATAGTGATTCTGTATTTAACATTCACTAGATATTTAAAAGTATTTCTTTTCAGGGTCTTAAGATTATTTTTATTCTTGTTTAAAGCTACTAACTTTTAAAACAAGGGAACTTGAGAGAAACAGTGCTCTACACTTTAGAGTCCATGATGGTCAAAGAAAATTTTTTAGAAAGCTGAAAATCAAGTTACCTAACTCATAAGGCCCCTTTTTGAAAATTGGTGTCCCTTGGCTGGACTTGACAGGGGAACTGTTTTTGGTCTTCAGAGGGCTAAGTTGGAATTTTTTCTTGAAGTTACCTCAGTAGGTAAACAGAATCATCAACTATCTCAAGCTGTTTCAAGCATTATGAATAGTGATAAACAAGTCTTGTTTTATTGGAGTACAGTGGTAAGAAGGTGCTGACTCTTCCAACCCACCCCAGTACAGATAATATTCATGACTAATGCCTGGGTGGCAACTTGTATAGCAGGCGTTAATTCAGACAAATGTTGCTTTTGCCCTGGGGGAAGAAAAGAGAACACACCCTGCATGGGTACATATGTCTTTGTTTCCTGACGCCCTTCAGAAAGGAAAGGAAAAAACTCATATCCTTGAATTGAATCGCCTATTTCTTAGTCCTGCATTGTAATGTTGTAGTGTGGTAGTGTCATTGAATCCAGGATGGTGCTTGGCTGCAGGCCCTTTGCTTTCTGATGAGGGATATCTCTATCCTGATCGTAACTTGTCTGCTATAAAGAAGGAAAAAAAAATATTAAAGTTCTTTCTCTCCCAAATCCCTTTCCTCTTCTTTTTCTTCTAGTTTCAGGAATTGAGAGAGAGAATCTCTGGTTGATCAGCATGCCTCATTTTTTAGGTAAAAGAATAAACCTTTGGAGAGTCACATGACTAGTTCACGGTCAAACCCAGCTGGAAGATGAGTTTGAGGGTTGATTTTCTAACCTAGGACTTACCCAACAGGGAAATTCCCAGGCTCTGTGATTGGTGGAGATATTTTAAGAAGCTTTAGAAGCATATAATTTGCTGGAAGAGGTCTATGCTTTGGTCTGCTTCCACCTTGCATAGTGGAGAAAAATCTATGTGAATGGGAAGGTCACTTCACAATTTTCAATTCTAAATACTAGAAGTTTTTGTGTTCACAGCATTGTTATAGCAGTGTGAAATCTTGACCCTCTGTTGCTCTGCCAGATGTGCCTTATTTGCTGTGAATTGAAAGGTAAAGCATGAGCTCACGTTTAAATGTTCCGTGTTTCATTCTCTTTTCCCATTTAACTCTTCATAGACTGCATTCATTGTGTAGGCATTCACTGGTTCAGGAAAGAGCAAAGGTCTACAGACTTTTCTGTGAGGGACAGAGAGTAAATATTTTAGGCTTTGTGGAACAGTCGCTGTCACAGCCAGTCAATTTTAGTTTTACGGTGTGAAAGCAGCCATATACAGTATGGAAATGAATGAGTGTGACTTTGCTTCAGTAAAATTTAAATTTATAGACGTTGAAAAGAATTTCTGTAGTGTTCACGTATGTGTCCAGAAATATTCTCGTTTTGAATAGTTTTTTCTAATCATTTAAAAATGTAAAATCTCCTGGGAGGCGCCCGTGGCTCAAAGGAGCAGGGTGCTAGCCCCATATGCCAGAGCTGGTGGGTTCAAACCCAGCCCTGGCCAAAAAAAATTGTGAAATCTCCTAGGTTCTTTTCTTGGGCTGTGCACAAACACACGGTAGGGCACCGGCCTTCAAAATACTAACGTACCAATGCACAAAAAGAAGAAGTGAGCTGATTTCTTACTTTCAGGACAGTATTCTGTCTCTTCTGAATTAGCTTCTCTAGAGCTCAGTTTTAACAGCTTATCTTTCAGTCTTTACCTAGAGCTGTGCGTTCATTCTGAAAAAGACTTTGTTTGCAACTGTAGTTCAAGGAGGAGTGGTATTTGCTTAATATTATTTTAATTCAATCTTTCTGACACATGCCTACTCTGTTGGCTTTGGGTATAGGCCAGTCAGTGCTTCACTGAATCATTGTTTCGTTGAATCATCCTCTCCAAATGTAAAACAGAACAAATTCCTATATCTTATACTTTGCTACTAGGTTGAAAACCTAGAATAATGATGAATTTATTGCAGTTTTCTAGCAAATACAAAGAATCTATTTAAATTCTTAGGGATGCCTTCCTGTTTTGTAACCTCCTTTAAACATAATTGTCAGACTACAGAAATGTCTGTCAATAGTGGCACTACCAAGGATTTAAAGGAAAAAGCTACACTTGGGTTTTCATTAGGCTAGTGGCAATGCTCAGTAGTCTAGTCTGATACCTGTCATACAAACTGAAGAGTAATTTTTCATTCTGTAACCTGCTTGACATGTATTGTAAATAATCCCTTACCTTAGAGGTGAAATGCTGAAAGTCATGGTTCATGAAGGAATTAGGCACTATCAGCATTAATATTTGAGGAGAAAACACATGCATGTGTTAAAAGCTGCAGAATTCTCAATAGTCTTTAACTGATGTTTCTTCACTGGGTTGAAAATGTTCACAATTTTGAGGCAAAGTCATTAACATACATGGTAGGAGCTCCATAGCTGACCATCTCCTTAAGTTGACTTAATTTTCACAGACGGGACATGCACCACATGTACCTGTCAGTACAACAGGTGTAGTTCCTTATGCTGACCCCTTCTGTATGCTGACTGGCTTGTCACAGTCTCTTGGGTGCTGCTGACAGAGGTCCTACTATATTATGGTTCATTGCCATTGTTCATTTTGTGGTTGTGTTTTGTTACTAAGTATTGCCAAAGTTGTAATACTAGTTCACTGGTAATACTCAATATTCTCTTATGTAACTGGTTTCAAGGTTCTCAGATTACCTTTTATTGTCTTGTTTTCTCAATGAGTTAATGTATGTCAAGTGTTTAGAGCTTGGCACACAGCATATACAGTTTTGCATTATTGTTACTGATTAGTTGTATAATTCCAGATTCCAGTATCCCATTCACTCATTAAGTAACTAGTGGAATATGGTGGTTTAGACGCAGTTACTGCTTCTTGAACATACGTTATAATAGTATCAGGAATGCTATCAGAAGTTAATGTTGGGATGTGGAACTTGGTTTACTTCTGAGACCTATAGAATTTGAAGGAACCTCAAAGATTATCTAAAGTATAACACCTTTGCTTTGTGGAAGAAATGGGTTCAGTGTAGTTAAATGACCTAACCTCGTTTCACAACTAGTTAACTGTCAACTGCACTAGAACTGTGCTAGTGATGTTTCCAGAATACTACTGTTTCTTGAAGAATACACTAGATTGGTCCTCAGGAAGCCCAATCCACTAGATTTAGGATGGGTTTTTGTTTTGAACAAGTATTCCTGAGTGATACTTATGCTCACTAAAATTCAAAACCATTGCATCATACTTGTGCTTTTGGTGGTAGCTGGAGAAATTCCTTTGGCCATTTTAGGATCAAAGTTGATTTACTTGAAAGTAAGTCTCTTGGTAGAATTTATCTGCATCTAAACAGATTATAAGAACAAAAGAGCTTATTTGTCCAAAGAGCTTGCTTTTGATGCAGAAATTATTAAGATTTTATGCCTGTAATTCTGGGGGGCCAAGGTGGGTGGATTGTCTGACCTTACGAGTTCGAGACTAGTCTGAGCCAGAGTGAGACATAGATGGTAGAAGCTCCATAGCTGACCACTGTCTCTAAAAATAGCCCGTGTTGTGGCAGGCACCTGTGTAGTCCCAGCTACTCGGGAGGCTGAGGCATGAGAATTGCTTAAAGCCCAAGAGTTTGTGGTTGCTGTGAGCTGTGACACTGTGGCACTCTACCGAGGGTGACAAAGTAAGACTCTGTCTCAAAAAAATAAATAAATGAGATTATCTAGGCCTGCTCTTTCTTTCTTTTCTTCCTTTCTTTCCTTCCTCCCTTCCTTCCTCCCTCCTTCCCTCCCTCCCTCCCTCCTCCCCCTGCCCCCTAGAGTGCTGTAGCATCACAGCTCACAGCAACCTCTAACTCCTAGGCTTAGGTGATTCTCTTGTCTTAGCCTCCTGAGTAGCTGGGACTATAGGTGCCCACCACAACACCTGGCTATGTTTTTGTTGCAGTTTGGCCGGGGCCGGGTTCAAATCTGCCACCCTCCGTATATGGGGCTGACACCCTACCCACTGAGCCACAGGCATCGCCCTGCCTTTTATTTCTTAAAGAATGATATGGAAAGGTATAGAGCCAGGGGGTGAATTGGAAGCAAGAGATGACATTGAATTCTTACATTTTTTCTTTATTTCTAAAGAAAGCCTTCTGAGCCCACTCACCTTGGGAGTATGCTTCACAGGGTGTCCAGGAAAGAATTTAGAGTCCTGTCTCTCTGCCCAGTGCTACAGACAAATATACTCTATGTGTTATAGGGATCTTTTCTCCTCAAGTGGCCAAGTTCATTAGGAAGGAGCTTACCTCTCCTGGGGTATCTGTTCATTTGAGGTATCTTTGTACTAATTTCTTTTCCAAATGCTCATGGCATAAGCTTATTAGCCATATGGAACAACAGTCAGTTCCTCGAGCCAGTGTATCTTGTCATGGTGCCCATGGCCCTAGCAGCCAAACACTCAGAACAAATATGTTCAAGGACAACTGTAAAATCCCATATGTTGAGTATTAGATTACTGGGAAAATTTATTCTTTATTTAACATACCCTACTTAATCAAAACATTTTACATCAGAACCATGATCTCTTTTAAAATAATTATATAACTGAATATTGGATTAACTGAATTTCTATTCCTACCAAAGTGTTAATGTTTGTTTCTTTAGGGTGGTCGGAAGGGCAGTGTTAGTCTTGGAATATTTTCAGTTAATACCTCCTTGAGTTCTCTGTCCTTTCATTATTTTTAATGAAACACTTTGTTTTCTTTCCTGTGTCTCAAGGGGGCGAGCTTGCATTTCCATCTCTAGTCCAGGAGTTTGGTTAAAAGCCTTTGTTTTGTGAGGCAGGCTGTTCCCAGCTTTGCTGTTCAGCTCTTACGGGAAAATGTGGCACCCACCAGGCTATTTGGTAGCCATGCTGAAGCTATAACACTGATGTTCAACATGGCTTACATGTCTCACCGTATTATTTAATAATTGTCAATTTTAAAAAAGGTCCTTTAAAAATGTCTTTGCCACCTTATTTACATACGTGGTTTTGTCACCTAAGAAAAGGCAGACTGGCCTCTTTTTGAGTCGCCAATAAGTCTTATCTGCATACATTTCTCATTTAACAGAGCTGGGGTCTCCCTTTGATTGACCCTTTTGGGTTTAAAACTACAGAAAACTTAATTTCTAAAGCTTTTTCCTGTAAACTTTTTGGAGACACTGTCTGTTCCCCCCCCCCCAAAAAAAAGTCTGGCTCTTTCCCCTGGGGGTTAGAGTACATTCACTTCATCATAGCTTACAGCTACCTCAAACTCCCTCTCTTTTGCCCCCTCCCCTTCTTTTTTTTGTATAGACAGGGTCTTGCTCTTAATCAGGCTGGTCTCTTGAATTCTAGTGAACCTTCTGCCTCAGTCTCCCAGAGTGCCAGGATTACAGGCCTGGAGACACTTTCTAATCTCCTCTGAACTGGAGAGTTTCCAGGAAAGTCTTGCAGTGGCTCCTTCTACAGACTTTTAATATAGCTGAAGAAAAGGACCCCAGATTGTAAAGCTGCAAATGGCAAAACTATATTCTTAATGTAAAACTATCCATAAATAATGTTTGTAAGTATGTAATTTAATGATCTGGTTATATATTTTTCAAGTGACCTTGAGCAAGTTATTTAATTTCTTTGGTCTCTGTTTTCCCCTTTGTATAATGGGTTTTGTTTGCTTGTTTGTTTGGTTTTTTTTTTTTTTTTTTTTTTGAGACAGTAAAAATTTGTAACCCTTGGTAGAGTGCTGTGACATCTTGGCCTCCCAAGTAGCTGGTACTATAGGAGCCCACCACAACACCTGGCTATTTTTTGGTTGCAGTTGTCATTGTTGTTTAGCAGGCCCAGGCTGTGCTCAAACTCGGCAGCCTCAGTGTATGTGGCCGGTGCCCTACTCACTGAGCTACGGGTACCAAACCTGTAGAATGGTTTATATCGAAATTTTCTGCCAGTTCTCAATTTTTGATTAGTGTATAATTGTAAATGATTGGAGCAAATTAAAAAATGTGTAGGTCTGTGTTGTATGTTAGACCATAAAGAAAGTTGGGGGACTTTAAAATTACACTTTGTTTAGTGATTTCTTAGTGATGTCTTGCTCATGGGCAAGTGTAGTGAAGGTAGACAGAGTAGTGAAGGTAGACATTGTATATGAAATTGTCCACCCTATCCAGAAAAAGTTACAGGGGCACCAAATTCAGAGGTTTCTAGTCTCCTAAGCTGCTCAATTTTGTGATATAGCTTTTGACTTTGATTTCACTCATTTATTCATTTAGCAAACAGTATACATAATTGCCTTTCCCTGGTCAAGGTATTGCATTAAATATCTAGCAAACTTGTAAAAGTTAGATATTGTTTCTGCCCTCAGCATAGTTAAATGAAAAACCAAACATAGGTAAAATCGCAGTATGTGAGACTAGCCATCAGGTGCCATCAGTGTGCTGTGCTATGGGAATTCACAGAGAAAAGAGTCCTCAGGAGGTGCTTGTCTGAAATGTGGGGGCATTTCCTGGGTGATAACCATATTGCAGCAAACGTGATACTGACGTTTTCAGTGGAAGGACAAGGGTTTTTGTGCCTTCCAGCCTTGTAGTTGTTTCTTTCTTTCACAGTGTACTCACCCCTCAAAGATGATAGCATTGCCTAAGAATTGCCACAAATGCCCCACTTGCAAGGTTACTGGTCTGCCCCGACTAGGAAACTGAGAAAGTAACATTTACCATAGAAGTATAAAGAATAGAAGTATTCAGTAGCATATGAACCATGTGGGAATTAAACAAGTAGTGCCTCTGTTTCAATATTTCCATTCAGCCAGTGAAAGCCTATGTTCTCCCGCCTTGCTGCTTTAACTGCATGCAGCGATGTATTTTGCTTTCATTTTGAGAACCCCTAAAGCCCTGTCACTGCTTGTGGACATAAACAATTACTATGACATTGTCTTAAGTATTTTATCTCAGTGCACATGTGAAGTCTTCCAAAAAAGTTAGTTGGTGGCGAAAATACCTTTCGTGAAGTTTAGGACACAGAATTCTCTTTTGAGCACATTTTAAAATACCTTGAGTTTAAGCCTAACTTGGAGGTTAGTTAAAACAAAATATTTATTGTGTTGGCCTTCCTTATCTGTAGTTGGCATTTGATCCTGGCTCAGTCACCAAGGTTGATATACTTTTAAGAATTTTGAAAGCTTAATCATTCCACTGGGGTTGGAGTTTAGGGGTTACAGATGTGTAAAAATGAACCATTTTTCATGTGTGATTTCCTACTAAAGCTGTTTTTAAGAAATTTCTGAAACTGTTTGAACTAATTCTAATACAAATACAGTAGAGTTTCCATCCTTGACCACCTCTTTAAGTTGACCTGCTTTCACAGACCAGACATACACCTCATCTCTGTGTCAGTATTGTAAGCCTAGTTGCTTATGTTGACCACCTTTTTTTTTTTTTGACCAGTTTCTTACAGTTCATTAGGTGGTCAACATACTGTAATTGGAATAAATATACAGCTTCACAAAGTGAACCCTGTGGGAATATTTATTTCAAAGTGTAAGGTTGGCTTGGAGCTTTCATTCGTGTGAGGTATGTTCATATGTGTGTGCCGCTTTTACTGTGTAGAAGATGAGGGACCTTGGGAGCAGCACACCATCTGGGAAGTTGTTTGCTTATCCCCTCTCTGAGGCAGTTTAAAAAAAAAGGGTGGAGAAAGATAAGTAGTTAAAAATTATGAATATTTTATTGCTAGAAATCTCCTTGAAGAAAGATCAATTTAAAGGTGCTTGAATTGGAACTGTCCCATCCCCCTTTTGTCTATTTGTAGAAGGAGCATGGGATCAGAAAATTAGCAGTGGAGTCATTGAAAGTTCTTTTCTATTTGTTTTCTAGATTGTGTAATGACAAGAATCTCAAATCTTCCAGCAAGAATTGTTCTCATTAATACAGCCGTTCTCAACCTGTGGGTTGCGACCCATAGGAACTATATTAAAGGGTCACAGCATTAGAAAGGTTGAGAACCACTGCATTAATAGAATCTTAGCGTAGGGAGGTGTTTTAGTGATCGTGAGGTTGTCCCTTTAATGTTCAAAGAAGGAACTTGGGCCCAGACAGCTTGTGTGCTCAAAGACCTGTCATCATGTGCCCAGCTAGTTACTGGTAGAGACTTCCCTGCTTGCCCACCTCTGAGAGAACACCTGGTCATACTGAAATTAGCATCTTAGTGTCACACAGTGGGCTGGAGGCACCCTACAAGCCTCCCCAGTATTTCTGCTGATTCCAGTTCTGTTCTTGTTCCACTGTGGGAATTCTTAAATAGAACTATCTTTACTGGTCAGTGATTCTCCTCTACTTTATTAAGTACTTTAATTTCCACCCCCTCATTCACTGAGAAAAATTATGGGCAGGATACAGCTGAATATAACTTAATGCCTTTGCTGTGGTTGATAAGTGGTATGCACCTGCTACCCTGGTGGCTCTGTAGGGCTCCTTTTAGCAAGTTGCTGTCTGCTAGAGACTTTTAGAGGCTGTGGTTGGGCCATGCTTAGATTGCAATATGGGGTGTTTTGGACAGACTGAAGATTCCTCCTTCCTGTCGTCTTCTCCTTCCAGAGAATGGAATCTTTATTTTCATGTGCACCTGTTCTGTGTTACCTTTCTTGACATTTAGTGAAATTGTTACCTACTAAGGCAGGCAGAGGATCTTTGGTTCTAAAGAGCCTGCACAAATCACTTAGGGTTCCAGGTTTGTTTAATGCTGTTTCCTGACTGTGCTTCAGTGGACAAATAAATGCCTTGGGAGGGAGGAGCCTTCTGCTTGCACATCCTTTGGAAGGAATGTATCCCAGTAGCCCTAGGGAAAGCAGAATTGTAGGATCCCCTTTCCAGTACTCTTTATCTTTCTGTTTCTGTGGAAATAAGAACTTATGGAAAATGTGCTCTGGTCAGTTTTATTTTTTGACATCATTAATTTCTTTGTCATCCTTCCTCATTTTGCTATCACGAAGTCTGTTATATTCATTTTCCCCCTGAATCATCTACAAACCTCGCTCTTTTTTAGGCGGAAGACCTAGAAGGGAGCAGCATGCAAAAGGATACGCAGAGTGGGTTTGGTTTAAGCCTCTCCTTACCCTGCTGGGCTAGTGGCTGAGGGAGAACCAGGGACCAGCTTAACCGCAGGCCTCTTGAAATAGGCCAGCCTGGAGGTGATCTGCCAGGAGAAGCATCACTGCCCCTCTGGTGTGCAGTCTGCACTTCATGGGCAACAGGACGTCTCTTCTAAGAGGCTGAGGAGATTTTTCCCTTACTCCACTCCTGTGAGGAGGGAGGCTGTGGGGAGACCACAGACTGACTTGTCAGCAGGGAAGCATTGTGTCTGCATGTGAGTCCCCAGCTTGCTTGGAGGAAGGGACTACATTCCGACAATGTAATTTAGTCTTAGGATCTTTGTTATAAATATTTACTATTGTGCATTTCCAAAACTACTTGAATCTTTAATTTGGTAACATCTATTGTTTTGCATACTGAACATTGTAGTAAAAACCGGGGATGCCGTGCTGGGTAAAGTGACTAAGATTATACATTTATTTTAATTATTCTTCCTGTTCAACTCTAACTTTACTCGATGACCAATCTCTCTCTCTTTTTTTTTTTTGTACTCTATAGTAAGAAGCAAAGAAATGAACCAAAAGCTGTTGCCTGGGTGCTGGGAACTCAGAGAAAGGATGTTTTATTGTTTAGGCCTACCTACACTCTAATCTTTGTACTGTTCACTTCTGGTAGCATTAAATGGAGTTTTGCTAAAATGTTTCACTCAAGGGATTTTCCCTGTTGACAGCATTGCTTGTCTTAAAATAGAAGAGTTGGTCTTTTCATTCCACTTCCAGAAAGTGATGCCTGTGTCTTGATTGTTTTGCTGCGGAACAGTTCCTGTCTCTGTTACCCTCCTACTCAACACGACAGGCTGTGTTCCTTCCTGGGAGTCGTTGGGTTTCCCTAATGGGATGATGGAAAGGAGGGAAATAGAGCTCTGGCCCTCTTCCCTCATTAGCGCTGAAACCTGCTGCTGTGTCTGCTTCACATCAAGCTCAATGGATTATTTTTCTCCTTGTCTGAGAATGTTCTTTCCTCCTTGAGTAAGGAAAAGGATTTAAATGCTGGCTTTCTTGACATGGAACTTCAGTGCAATTGCTATTCCACCTGAACCCATTAAAAGGAATACCTGCAAGCTGTGGGAAGAAGTTATTTCAACATTGGCATATATTAAGTACATACCTAATATAATGTGGACATTGCTCTTAGGCTTGCATTTTAAGTTGAAAGAATTAGACGACTTAGGTCTTTTCACAGCTTTGGTCATTTCATGGTCATCTGAGACTAGCTGTAGTCCAAAAACAGAATCCTACTCTGTCTTGTAGGATTTGAGAAGAGTTTGACATTAGCACACCCTGCAACCCCTTAGGATTTTATGAAGCTGCTAGAGGGTCTTAAGAGAAGTTGGCAGTGAGGAATACAGATGATGATCAGAGTTATAGTGTATTGTTCCCTGCTCCCTTTTGGTCTCCTACTAGGAGCTACTGTGCTTTCACCTGTTCCTGGAGCGGGGGGGAGGAAGAAGGTGGCAAATGTATGGATGGTTAACAGTGTCAAGGTTTCCTTTCTTTGTTCTGTTCCTATAGGAAGCTGTACTGCCTTTTGTTTCTTGGCATGGTTCTTTGGGAAGTACAAGGGGTTAAATAGAAACAAAGACATGCTCTTTTATAAATATCATGTCTGAATAAGTCTTGCTGTTCTTTCAAAGCTTGGCCTCACCCTATTGGTTATCTAGTACCAGCCATGTATTAGTGGACAAACGTGATGGTGCCCTAAAATACGACTGTTGTACAGAGTTGCCTTGCTCCTTTCTCTCATAAGGCTAGTTAGTGGAAGTTGGAAGCAGGAAGGAAAGGGAAGATAAAGGAGAGCTTTAATTGGGGAATGGGGGGGGGGCGGGGGCAGCATGCAAAAGGATAAGCTAAGTCCCTTTACAGCGTCTGAGACTGGCTGTACTCCAAAGCATGAAATGACCACAGCTGTGAAAAGACCTAAGTCGTCTAATTCTTCTAGCAGTTGTTCCTATAACTTATAGTTTATCACCTAAGCATAGGGTGGAGAAGATGGAAATAGGGTTTTTTTGTTGTTGTTGTTGAAAGAAGAGCTAGCTGACTCTTCTTCCTTTGAAAAGCATTTTCTCACAAAACCAACTAATTTAGTCTAATGGAGGGAGGAAGATAATTGCACAAATCTAAATAAGTAAAAGTGGGACTTGTTAAATATTTTTAAAAGCAAGGCTTTTAATTTATATACACAATTACTTGGGAAATTACAGCAGCTGTTGCTAAGTGGAGGCACTGTTGGGCTTGTTTCTTGTAAGAGGACTTCAAATATTGACATTCATTTTCACAAAAGAAATGTTCTTTTAGGAAGTTTTTTTAAAATAAGCAAATAGTAATTACATTTGACAAATGCATGTCATTAATTTTAAATTTAATGAGGCAGCCCTTTTCAAAGGGGTGTGTCTAGATGTGTATATGTATGTATACCTGTACATATATATATATGTGTCTATGTACACACATATATGGAAGCATAGAGCCCTTAGAATTCAGACCTGGGCAAACTCCATTTGTATGAAAAAAAGATAATAACTGTAAGCCATATTAAGTAATGCTGTACTGTTTTGAATACCACTAATGTTTGTTGTAGCATCTTCTCAGGGGAGGCAGATGAAAGAGATTAATAATAGTCTTACTAGATGACAAGTTGGAGGGGCAGAGCATAGTCCTTGTGTGTCCTGCTCAGCTGCCCTGGGAGCTCATGAGTGGCCCTGATAGTACTTTATGCTTTTAATCCCTGGGGGCTGCCTAATGTGCTGGATGAACTGTCCATAACAGTGCACACCCAGTCAGATGCAGTCTTCTGAGCCATTAAACACACACGTGGCACTTCTTTATTTTTGGAGAAATTATCAAAATGCATTCATGAAACATTGTCTCAAATAAGTGACCATTTTGTACAGAGTATATGTAAAAGTTTCACTGGAAACCACTTATTTTTCTGAAGTTTTTATTTAAAACATTCACATTATCTTCCGAAAGATTGCATGTTTAGAAAAGTACTTGGGGATATTATTAATAATTATGAACAAATAGACTTATAAAAATCACTATGTATTTAGCCAAACTTTCAGAATAGATGGGCTTACAGAACCTAGCTAAACCATAGTTTATATTTTTAAAAAGCATTCAGTCTTGGCTTGGCACCTGTGGCACAGTGGTTATGGTGCTGGCCACATACACCGAGGCTGGTGGGTTCGAACCCGGCCCAGGCCAGCTAAAACAACTGACAACTGCAACAAAAATAGTCAGATCTTGTGGCAGGCGCCTGTAGTCCCAGCTACTTGGGAGGCTGAGGCAAGAGAATTACTTAAACCCAGGAGTTTGAGGTTGCTGTGAGCTGTTATGCCATGGCACTCTACCCAGGGCAACATAGTAAGACTCTCTCTCTCTCTCTCTCTCTCTCAAAAAAAAAAAAAAAAGCATTCAATCTTTGAAACTCATGAAGTTCTAGTCTTTAAATATATACAACTTTTTATGTGTCAGTCATGATATAGTGGTTTTAAAATGTTTTATTTTTTAAAAAGTGTTCAATGTAGGTAGAGAATTTTACCCATTTACTGATTAATTTCTAATAGTCCTTTAAAAAAAAACAAACCAAAAACTGTCTCAGTCTGTTGCCCTAGATTGAGTGCTGTGGCGTCGTCATTTCTTGTAGCAACCTCAAAACTCTTGGGTTGAAGTGATCCTCCTGCCTCAGCCTCCTACATAGCTGGGACTACAGGTACCCACCACAACACCCAGCTAGTTCTTCTATTTTTTTAAGTATCTACTTTAAAAGGGAGGAGTAGATACCTTAAAAAAAGTAGTAGTAGGGTCTTACTTTTGCTTAGTCTGATCTCAAACTCCTGAGCTCAGGTGAATCACTGCGCCCAACTGTAGGCCTCATTTTTTGATGAGGTCTAATTACGGGTGTTTGTGGTAAGCAAGTGAAACTTTCAGACACCAACCATATATGTGTCTTAAGGAATAGTAGAAAATGAAATTGGGTAAGGTTTAGAGAGCAATATGAAATCTAGACAGGGAAGAATAGAGTGGGTGAAGCTAAAAACTTTTGTACCACCTTCCTGAATGACAATACAAATCAAACCAAAATCATATTGAAAGGACCAGATTTGCCACCAAGAAACCATGCACACCTGGAAATCCAAGGAGTTTTATTTTTCAGGCATATGCTCGGGTCACTCCCACCATCAAAGTGGTCGTAGAAGAGAGTGGCCTTGAAACAAAGGGCAAGAAAACTTTTATACACTTTCTTAGAGGGTATTATGGGTTGCAATAAAATGCTAAGGAAGATGGCTGAGGAAGAAGCCAGTGTCCATTACTTATCGGTCATCAGGGAGGCCTGGGGTTTTGATAGGTTTCCTGTCTTTGTGTAGTTGGGGTCTTTGCTGGAGTTAGTACCGTGTGAACTTCTGATTGGTTATTGTTATCAGGGCTGTTTACCTGATTTACGGCCTGTGTCTGTTGTGGAGCTTCTTGCGGCCTCTGCCTCCCGCCTTCCCTTTGCTTTTTCTTTTTTCTCAGTTTTTTGTTCTTCCCTCTTATAACTATTAACTATTATTATTAATCTAAAAAGAAGAAGAAAAGGAAGAATAATAATGAAATCACGGCTGCCCCTTCATTATCACTTTTGTGCTCAGCCATCTTCATGTGTTCTATTTGCCTCTGAATAGAGTTTAAACTTTTTTTTTTTTTTTTTGAGACAGAGTTTTAAGCTGTCACCCTGGGGTCATCATAGCTCACAGCAACCTCCAACTCTTGGGCTCAAGAAATCCTCTTACCCCAGCTTTTCTCTTTTTAGTAGAGATAGGGTCTCGCTCTTGGTCTGGCTGGTCTCGAACTCCCAAGCTCAAGCAGTCCACCTGCGTCGGCCTTCCAGAGTGCTGGAATTACAGGCGTGAGACACTGTGCCTGTAATTCATATGACATCACATGCTTTTTAAAATTTTTTATTTTAAATTAACGCACAGTTGTACAGGTTATGGAATATAGTGTGATGTTTCTATACACTATGTGTAGTGATCAAGTTAGGGGAATTAGTATGTCTGTCACCTGAAGCATTTATTATTATGATGATGATTATTATTTTAGTAGAGATGAGGGTCTTGATTTTTCTTAGGCTGGTTTTGAACTCATGAGCTCAAGCAATCCCCCTGCCTCAGCCTCCCAGAGTGCTAGGATTACAGGCATGAGCCACTGCACCCAGTCCATTTATTATTTCTTTTTGGTGAGAGCATTCAAAGTCCTCTCTTCTATTTTGATGTGTATAATATTATTGTTAACTTTAGATACCCAGCTGTGTGATGGAACGCTAGAATGTATTCCTCCTGTCTAAGTCTGACTTTACTCGTTGACCAATCTCTCTTCATCCTCCCCACCTCCTAACCCTCCTAGCCATTGTATTCTACTCTCTACTTACTTGAGACCAACTGTTTGAGATTCCACTTTATAGGCCAGGCATGGTGCCTCACACCTATAATCATATCAGTCTGGGATGCAGGGTGGGTAGATTGCGTTGAGCTCATGAGTTTGAGAGCTAAGCATGAGTGAGACCCAGTCTCTACTAAAAACGGGAAAACTAGCTGGGCGTTATGGTGGATGCCTATGGTCTCAGCTACTCCAGAGGCTGAGGTGAGAAGATTGCTTGAACCCAAGAGTTTGAGGTTGCTGTGCACTGTGATGATGTGGCGTTTTACCCAGGGCAACAGCGAGACTCTTGTTTGAAAAACAAAAAAGATTCTGCTTACGAGTGATATCATGTGGTATTTGTCTTCTGTACCTGGCTTATTTCACTTAATGTGATGTCTCCCAGGCTTATGCACATTGCCATACATAATAAGATTTCATTGGTTTTATGGCTGCGTAGTACTCCATTGTGTGAATAGAACACACTCTACCCATTCATCCATTGATGGATCAACTTAAGTGTCTGTATCTTAACTTTTTTGGGGGGTAGGGTGGGGGAGGCTCACTTTGTCGCTCTGTAGAGTGTGGTAACGTCATAGCTCACAGCAACCTCAGATTCCTGGACTCAAGCAATTCTTTTGCCTCAGCCTCCTGAGTAGCTGGGATTACAGGCTTTAGCCACTGTCCCTGGCCCCGTATCTTGACTATTATGTATAGTGCTGTAATAAACATGAAAGTACAGATATGTTTTCACCATACTGTCTTCACTTCTTTTGAATAAATGCCTAGTAGTGGGATTGCTGGATCATATGGAGGTTCTGTTTGTACGTCATGCACTTTTATAGTCCAGGCTGTTCATGCTTTTCCAGCCTACGGTCACAGCATTCCATGACATGAGTCTGATGCTTGTAACCAGACACCTTGCTGTTCCGCTGCTATACATGGCATTCACTCACCTTTGTACCTTCACCTGCCTTCTTCATATGCAATGCCCACCTCCTCTCTCCCATTTCTTTATTGTAAGTCATCACCTTATGAAACTTTTCTTCCTAATTACTTAAGCCAGAGATGCCCATTCCTGCTGCCAGAATTCTGCTTTACATCTCTACTACCTACCCATGCTGTCTGACGTATTTATGCAATTGCCCTACTCTATTTTCCTTCAGGACCCAGAAATGATTTATGCATTTTTAAATCTCTCATAACACCTTACAGAGCAACTTACCTATAGGAGACACTTAAATGTTTGCCGAGTAGATAAATAAGTTTGGCTAATATTCATCAGTTTGCTATTACTTGACCATGACGCGCTGGTGGTGACATAATCCTGTTAGGGAATTGTAGTCAGTGAATGTCAGCATTGTTTCCTTTACCTCACTGCCTTTGTTTTATGGAAGAAAGCGTGTTCTGACTTCCGTAGTTGATCGTACGGAAAGGGAGCTTTCCTCATTTGTTGGCTCTTCTCTTCTTTGTCCGTTTCCTTGCCAAAACACTCTTTGTCCAGTCTGCTCCCCTCCTCCAGCTATTAGAAGCCTTTGTCCATATTCCTGACCAAGATAGTGTGTGCTCAGACATTCTCTTTTGGCTTCTGTGGCAGGATTTCTGACAAATCAAAAGTACGTATACCAAAGGACAGCCATACAGTTGGCATGGAGCTCACTCCATGATAAATGGTCCCTTTTTTCTGTCAATGCTTTATTTTCAAAGTTTTTATACTCTAAAATATTTATTATTAGGTTAGCAATCCTTATAGCAATCATTGTATAAAGATATATCAATATATTTTCTTTGAAGGGAAAAAATCTTAAGAGAAAACTAGAAAGAATTGAGTATGCAAACAAAACACACATTTTCCCCTGTGAAATGGTAGAATATTTAAGTCCACCTTTTTACTGTATTCTACCACTGTACCAGAACTACCTTCACCAAGGTCTAGGAAATATTTGCCCAGATCCCAGATCTCTTATTTACTTGACCTTTTCACAGCATTTGGCACTGTTTACCATTCTTTATTTGAACTACTTTCCCCCTTTATTTTCCTTGATGTCACATGTGCATGTTGGTTCTCATATTCTTAGGCCCAACCCCAGGGATTCTTCCGAGTTGCAGATAAACATTTTGCAACTGCTTGCCATGGCTCTGCTCTGTCTCACCTTTTAGCTGGTTGCCCAGGGCTTATACCTAGTCAGACATGACTCTTTTCCTTTGCCCTCCTATCCCTATTGTCCAATATCTTGTTAATGCTAACTGTCGTTGGACTCTCAATTTCTTTTTTAACCCTCTTTTCTTTTTCTTCTTTCTTCTTCCTTTTCTTTTCTTTTTTTCCTTTTTGAGACAGTTTCACTATGTCATCCTCAATAGAGTGCTATGGTATTCACAGCTCACAGCAATCTCAAACTCTTGGGCGTAAGTGATTCTCTTGCCTCAGCTTCCCAAGCAGCTGGGAGTACAGGTGCCCGCCATTCAAGCCCGCCAACCTCAGTGCGTGTGGCCAGCACTGTAACCATTGTGCTACAGGTGCCAACCCTCTTCTTCCTTAGGCAGGGTCTCTGTTGCCCTAGTGTGAGTGCAGTGGCACAGTCATAGCTCGCAGCAGCCTTGAATTCCTGGGCTAAAGTGATCTTCCTGCCTCCCAAGTAGCTGGGACCATAGTCATCTGCCACCTTCTTGTCTAATTTTTTTTTTTTTTTTAATGGGGAAGTATCTTGCTTTTGCTGAGGCTGGTCTTGAGCTTTTGGCTGCTAGCAATCCTCCTCTGCGTTGTCCTTCCCAGAGTACTAGGATTATAGGCATGAATTCCCTGCCCAGCCTCAAGTCTCTTTTCTCAGTCTCCACTATCGTCACCTAAATTTAAGATACCATCATTTCTCATCTATTTTCTGTAACCACTTACTTCATAACCAATCTCCCAGTCTCTAGTCTTACTCCCTCCTGTCTTTTGAGCATACACCAGAAAAAGTATTTTTGAAATGCAGATGTGATGTGCCTTTCCCCTGCTAAGAAGCCTTTAACTTTTTCTGCTTTAGCAAAGTGGACTTCCCTTCTGCTCCTTAGAGGTCTTATCCTCTGTCACTGTTCTCTTTTCCCTGGGCATGAGTAGTCTTCTGTTTGGGCTTAGACACCAAATCATTAATCAGTCTCCCTCTAACTCTTTTCTCCTGCCTTGTCCACATATAATTTCTTCTCAGGAGGCCTTTGCTGGCTGTTAGAGTATGTTCCATCTTCATACCTCTTACCGTACGTACCCTGTGATTCTTCTAACACTTCTCACACACAGTTGTAATTACTTAATGTCCATTTTGTTACCTGTTGTATCTTCAGTGCCAAGCATAGATGTTCAATAAATACCTGTTGAAGATTTAGGATAGTGACGTGTAATTTGTGATAATACAGTCACAACAGTATTATGAATTTTCCTTGTGAAAGTTCTTGGTTATTTAAATTATTATTCAGTTTGCCAAGTTTAGTGTTCTTGGTGCTCTAGATTTTAAAAATGGTAATATATTTTAAGGCCACATTCTTTAGGAAAATTTGAAAATGCAATTTAAAAAAATTAAATTTGTACAAAATATTTTGTATACTTTATATGCAGTTTATTATATAAATTGTACCTCAGAGCTGATTAAAAATTAAGTGATAAGAAAAAAAGGACAGGGTAATTACTGTAGTGAGAAACTTTTCAAAAACTGAAATGTCAAGTATTAAAATGTTGAGAGTCACTTTAGTGTGATAACACTTCATACCTGTACTTTCTAAAACCATGAATCACTTGGCGTTTTTATTCAAAAAATAGTCTTTTTCTGCCCTTTGGCATTAATGTAACACCAAATGTAAGAATATTGATGATGAGTAATGAATTTTTACTTTTTTCAAATTTTAACTTAGGTTTCCTTCATTATAATTCTCTCAAGTGGCAAAATAAGATGTTGTGAGAGGAAAGATTTACAGAGTCAAATGCAAAGATGTTTTAATGGCTGTGTAGCATCATATAACTGATTTAAATTCTGAGGGCTGCTTTACCTCATCTGTAGACGGCAAAGTTCACCTTATAGCTTCTTTTGAGGAATAACTGAAACTGCGTGTGGAAGCGTCTGGCAGACAGGAGGGATTCAGTAAATGTTGTTGCTAATAAATCTCGCTCCAGAGGACCTGTCTAGAGAGTAAACTATCTCTTTACTATTTTTCCAACAGAAATGATCATTGTGCTATTTCCCTATCTTCCCTCCTTCCTCCTTTTATTTCATGAAGCTGTTGAAATTTAACATTTGAGAGCTTGTTAGACTTATTTTCTATAAGGAGCTTGAGTTTGTGACGAGAATTGCTTTTCCTTGTATTCTTCTGTATTAATTTTTGTTGGTGTTGTTGTTTCAGTTTGTTGCTGCCAGTGAAATCATGGGAAAGTGTCTTGTTGCAAAGGCAGCACAAGTCTGTGCGGGGACGGAGCTGTTGGCTCCTGCTTGCTGCTCACGTGAAGGAATCGCTGCTGGATGGCCCTTTGGCTTCTCATCTCCTTTCCCCCTTTACTCTCGTTGAACCTTTAGCTCTGTTTTAGGAAATGCTAGGAAGGAACAGTAGACTTCCCTTCCCTGGACCCAGAGAGCGTAAACACCTAAATGGAAATTCAAAATGAAATCCTGGACAGAGACGAGGGCAATGCCTTTGCAGTCATTATAAATAATTTTCTTCTTTGCCTCTCAAATACTCATCCTTTTTATTGGAAGCAACCTATTATTTTTAGCAGACTGGAGTTGCTCAAGTAGAAGCCAGATGTTTTACCTATGTTCTAGTAAATTTTGCCACCAACAAATGTGTAACTCTGGATGACTCACTATTTTTAAGTTAATGAAATCATAGATTGGTGGAAATCACTGACTGTGGTAAACCTTTCCTTCTCATTTCCTGTGAAGAGTGGAGATGGGAGACAGACAGCGGTCTGCTGCACAAGTGTGTTTTTTACAGCAGGGTTTGAGAGAGTGTCTCAATTCCCTTTTCTTTGTCCTCTGAAATCACCCACATTCCTGAGCTATGTGGCGAGTGGTAAGATTTCTTAGTCTCAGACTGACAATATATATTATTAGAGCAAAAAGGGACTTGGAATGTAATCCAGTGTGAAATCCCTCTCATTTTTCCAGTCTGGAAATCTATGTCCAGGGAGTCGAATTAATACATCTCAGCGAGATAGTAGCATAGAGGGGAAAAGAAAGAACCCTAAATTTTTACTTAAGTACCTTGCTTCTCCACAGAGACTAAATTGATCATTTGTGGCTTGTTAAACCAGTGTCGAGTCAGTCACATGCTGCTGCCCTATGTTCACTTGGGGCTTCAGGAAGAGGAGTAGCAGACTCTTCCCTGCACCCACCACCCTCCCATGTACTTGCTTCTGGTGTTCTGTTTGGGTCTTCAGTGTGCCCACCAGGTAGTGTCAGTTCAGAAACTGCTGTGGAACTTGGCAGGAGCTCTGCCCTAACTGCAACTAAAACAGCCAGGCAGAGAAAATTTAATTCACAAAAAGAAGTGCTACAGCTAAATCAGAATGTTTGAAATATTTTTATACCTCATTTTCTGGACTCTTTAAGAATGTCTGTTGGGTCTTTGGCATGAGATAGACTAAAAGTACTGGTTGGTTCTGTTGAAGAATTTGGGACCAGTTGTTATAGATGGAGGAGGTAGAGAGAAGGAGGTGATACACAATTAATATTATAAATAACGATAATTATAGTGTTGATGACAGACACATTTTACAACAGTTTCCCAAAAACAAAGGGAAGGAGAAACACACACACAACCCTCCTTTATATTTATAACTCCCAGCTGTGTTTTAGGTATGAAGTGATTGGTTGCTGTGTTTCAAAATTCTAGCAGAATAACTGTTCAGTGGTTCCACATGTTTCTGATAAAAAGTTGGAATTGTCACATCAGCTGCAAAAGCGCAAGACTGCAGTTCTGTCTTCTGTTAGGGAGTGCTGAGCAGAACCAGAAGGGAAAGCAGAACACTTTGTTCCCCCACCCAGGGCATTTGTTTTTCAAGAAGAAACAGAATATGAGAGGAGGAAGCCTAGGTTTTCGGCCTGTAGCACAAAGCCAGCAGACAGCCAGAAACAAGCAGGTTAAAAAAAAAAAAGGTTGTAGGTCTCAAACAGTAATCTGGGCTGTTGAGGAAATTGTATTATTTTGAAACATTATTTCTCTCTAATTATATAAACTTTCTGAGGACAGAGAATTTATTTCTTCTGTTTGCTTCCACTGCAAGGCACAAAATATCTGTGAAGTTGATACAGAGTATCGACATTTAGTCACCAGTTAGGGTTGGGGTAGAATGGCTGTAATGGTGACTAAAGCATCAGTGATCCCTGGAGAGATAGATGCCTGGGAACCTTGAAAGCAGGAAACATTTGATTCTAATTAAAACAGAAGGGCGTGGCAGTGAGGAATAAACCATACTGAGGACAGAGGGGAGGCAGCTGTGTATGTGGATGGGGAGAAGGGAAGTCCTGAATTAGAGTTTGGTGAAAAGTGATGTCAGAAAGATTATCAGCTTTTCTATATACTGAAGCCTAAAGGATCTTTCCATTGCTGCCCTAGACCACATTGTTTGAAAATATTTGTGAAAATATTTATAAATCCCTGGCCAGGTTCCCATACTTTTGGTCAGCCTGAAGAAGAATTTTATTTACAACTTTAAAGTCTGTCTAATAGTCCTGTTTATAGCATCATCTCTAATGAAAAGTAATATCTGTGTCACGGTACGTGACAGTCACATGATGCCGTCAAGGCTCGCTGGGGCTTGGGGAGGGGTGAGCTTGACCACCTTCGTGCACAGGATCAGCAGTGAGAATTGGGGGTAGAGGCTGTGAGCTGGTCACACGGAGCTGTGGAGTGCTGACACACAGACGGGGAAATGCCTGCTTAGTGGGATTTGGTGTGTTCCTCACCGTTCAGCTGGTTAGCACCTTGATGCCTGGCCTGAGGAAATGGTGGCCTGTCAGAACTCGTATGCCCCTTTCCTAGCTATCAAAATCTCACCTAAACATTGATAGAAACATTAAATAGGTATTAAGTTTCTTTTCTTCCTTTCTGTTGTGGTATTCTAACCCATGCTATCACACTCTCTGGGTCTAGCTAAGGACCACTCTGGCCAACTCAGGGGAAATAACACCAGCTCCTGGAAAGAGAAAATCATTCTTATTTCTTTCCTTTTTCTTTCTCCATTTCCATCTTGCTTTTTGCTTCCCTCAGTTCCTCCTCCTCTTCCCTCCTGAATCATTTATGATCTAAGAACAGGTTTGAAGCAAGAGAATGCATCCTCAAATAGGCCTGCCCCTGAGAAGGTTAGCAGGGCAGGGGCTGGGAGGGTCTGGCACAGTAAGAAAACTGGCAAATTCTCACTCCTGTAATCCCAGCACTATGGGAGGCCAAGGCCGGTGGATTACCTGAGCTCACAGGTTCGGACCAGCCTGAGCAAGAGCAAGACCCCATCTCTAAAAATAGCTGGGTGTTGTGCCAGGTGCCTATAGTCTCAGCTACTTGGAAAGCTGAGACAAGAGGATTGCTTGAGCCCAAGAGTATGAGGTTGCTGTGAGCTATGACACCACAGTACTCTACTGAGAGTGACAAAGTGAGACTCTGTTTCAAAAAAAAAAAAAACCAAAAACCTGGCAAATGATTTAACAGAGCCACACACAGGGCCCAGGCAGTGTCAGGGAAAACACTGAGGAAGTCTCAGCCCTCTGTCTGCTCTTTCTCTAATTTTCTTCAAACCCCTCTGTCCTTATCCCCCTGGTCTTGATGATTTTTTAACCTTTGTCAGACACTTTTGTAGCCACTTTTGGATCAGGGAGACATAACTGCACTATTTGGCTGACATTTTTCTCATATTAAATCACTGGTTTGCATTTGGCAGGGAGGTGCAGTGTATGCTTTGGGTGGTTTCAATTTTCTGTACTTGTGGAGTAGATAAGTGTTGTACATGCCTGTGATGTTTAGAATGACACCCCCTTCCCTCATTAGCATATCACTCTGACATCAGAGGACTGAGTTGCATCTTGCTGTGTCTGACAGAGCCTTTTTCATAGGGTTAGTGGGAGGAGGAGGAAGCAGCGGGTTGGAAAAGGAAGGCTTGTTTTTCTCTCCTTCATCTGTAGATGAATCATGTTCCCACCACTGCAGTTGGGTTTTCAAATCTCCAAGGCTGCGGCCGCTGAGCTAAAAGGGCAAGTAGTGACGTTCTTGAGAGAGAAGGAAAAATCGGGAGGAGACTGGGCCAGGGAAGGGCTGTGGGAGAGGGAGGGAGGCGAGCCGGAGGACTGTTCCCCCCACCACCACCCCAGCTCTGCTGTCCTTAGATATTTTCAACTTAAATCAAAGCCAAGCACTACTGGCTGGTGAGCAGAGACAGACTCTATAGACTTTCGACTTTGAAAAGCATTTCTCAGCCTCTATTTTTTTTTCCTTGAAGGAAAAATTTGGTTTTAACTTTTTTGTTTTTAAGCAAGAACAGAATTTAATGAATTTTTTCATGTTAACTCTTTAAAAGCGTCATCTTCCCTTTTTCTTTCTTTTTCTCCCCCCCCCCACCCCATTTTTCCTTTTCTTTTCTGGCAAAGTCATACTGGATTTTTATTGCCAACTTTGGATTTTTTCCCATTTGTCGACCATTATGCTTAGCCAGTTCATTCTTAATTTCTTTACTGGAGTTTTCACCAGAGATGGAAATGGTGTGTGCTTCTCTTTTGGTCAAGATCTACACAAAGTGCAGCATCAGGAGGCGTTTAGTGTTGGTATTATGAATTCTAACTTCATCGTTCCCGCAGTCTGAAGTTGCCAGAAAGTCCTCCAGCAGTTCAAGGAATTTGATTCTGTTTGGTTTCTGTTGGATTCATTTTATTTTTTGTTTTGGACCCTTTGGGGTTTTACATAGAGCGGAGCCTGGAGTGCAGAGATCTCCGGCTCACCGTGAGGAATCTGGAACTCTGGGCTTGTGTGAGCAGTCTGGTCCCGATTTAACAGTGGATATACTTCCTGTGTATTGTCTTGTCTTTTCTGCACTTGGGCAAAATGTATGAACGGCACAAGAGGCGCTACAGCCTGTGTGACATCTCCAGGGTGGACAGGAGTGTGGACGTGGTGTTGCTGAAGGTAAGGGGGCACACCTCATGTGTTCTGTTTTCCTTCTTTGAATCCAGTAGCAATGTCCTTGGCCTTCCCATATTTGGAGAGAGGCTGAGAAATCTGTGCAAACTGTGGAGGGTGTTAGGCTGAGGGATGATTGTCAGGTTCACAGGAGCGTGTCTGAACAGAAACTTCGTGCCTGAGAATCAGCATCAAGCCACGTACTGTTGAAATGTAATTTTGTTTGCTTTAAGATAGATTCCCAAACACAGGAGAACCTCATATTCTTGAAAATCACAGAGGGAGAAATTCACTTTCCTAGCTGCTCTTTCCTGGGGTGTGTGTCCTTCTGTCTCTGTCGTCCCTGTGGGCCCCACCCCTGTCTTTCCAGGTCTCTTTCTCTGTCAGTCTTTCTTCCTCTCTTACTCTGTCTTTTGTCTGAGTCTTGTTTTTCTGTTATCCTGCTATGGTCTCCCTGTGAATTCTTTAGGGGAAAGGAAAATAATATTTCTTTCTTTTGGAAGGGTCTCCAGTCAGCTTATTTATTAAGGTGGCAAAACTGACTTTTTGGTTTGGTTTGTCTGACTACATTTCAGATGTAGCTTCTGATTCTATTAGTAGCTGTGTTTGTTTTCTCAGCATTAGTGATGCTGGATGTCTAAGCAGGATGGGGGCGGAGAGTACGGATAGCTAATTGCTCACAAAAGTCATCCTTGAATCTAAAATTAGTAAAGACTTCTCCAGCCGGTAAGATGGGCGTCTGGGAATGCTGGACGACTCAAGGAGCACCTTTGGGAAATTTAGCAATCTTCTGGTAAAGGCAGGGGAAACTGGAAGCAAACCAATTGTTTCAAAGATAACAAAAGAACCTCAACATCTGAATTTTTGAGGTTGTGGGGGGGTGATTTTAGGCAAAGATGTATCACTCTGGTCAGGGAAATAGGCTATTTTTTTATTTATCCATTCACATGATTATTTTATTTATATATTTATTTTGCAGACAGTTTCAGTATGTCGCCCTTGGTAGAGTACTATGGCATCACAGCTCACAGCAACCTCAAACTCTCGGGCTTAAGTGATTCTTTTGCCTCAGCCTCCCAAGTAGCTGGGACTACAGGCACCTGCCACAATTCCTGGCTATTTTTTTTGTTGCAGTTGTTGTCGTTGTTTTAGCAGGCCTGGGCTGGGTTCAAACCCGCCAGCCTCTGTGTATATGGCCAGCACCCTACCCATTGAGATACAGGCACCACCTCAATCCACTTTATTAGTTCAGACTCCCTAATTTCTTTCTTTGGTTAAGTAAGGCTAAGGTGGGGAATTAGGCAGCTAGACACAGAGGCTGATGAAATACTTTGTTAGGTGACATCGAGTTGTGACTGTGGTGTTGTCCTTGTCCCTCCATGCTCTCTAGTGGGGGATGGATTGATTTGCTGCACCTGGGTTGACAGCCGTTGGTAACTTGATGTTTTGAACTTGTTCAAGGTATTGTTCATTTTGGTTTCTCTGACATGTGATTTCCTTATCCTCATGTAATGTATTTAGGAGTCTAGCTTTAAAGATTTTTATTTGCATGATGTTTTTTGATTCTAAGGAGCAGGGAAGGGGTGAGGAGAAAGAAAATCTCTGTCTGAATATCACAAGAAATATCATACATTTAAAACAATGCTGGCTCGGTGCCTGTGGCTCAGTCGGCTAAGGCGCCAGCCACGTACACCTAAGGTGGCGGTTTGAATCCCCAGCCCGGCCCACCAAACAACAATGATGGCTGCAACCAAAAAATGGCCGGGCGTTGTGGCGGGAGCCTGTGGTCCCAGCTACTTGGGAGGCGGAGGCAGGAGACTCGCTTGAGCCCAGGAGTTGGAGGTTGCTATGAGCTGTGATGCCATGGC
>CAUYQV010098401.1:0-11029 GCA_963574575.1 Galagoides demidoff | reverse complement strand
TTAGTTCCTGGTAAGGACAGCGTGTATCCCACAATATTTAATGCATTATTGTATGGAACATGGTTTGTTTCAAAATGATGAAATATTTCTAACCATTTGTTCTCTATTGTGATTTTTGCTGATGCCCAAGATTTAACCTTTTCCTTATCAATATATATTTTTAATAATGATACCTCATAAGTTGTAAGTGTCACTTTCAAGGCCTGCGCTAGACTATTTGCCACCACCATAAAATATAAATAATGAGTACTGTCTGCGAAATTCATGAAATAAATAAATAAATTACTTATCTAAATTATCTGAATAGCTGATTTGTTGACATCACTTGTTTAACTAGCACTAGCATGCAGTATGATGTGTATTATCTGAGAGACAATTACAAAATGTTTTCGTGGTTGCCAATGCCAAAAAATGCCACTGTTCATTAAATCCAAACATTGGTGGTCGAATTCTAACCACTGATCAACAATGCAAACTTTGATAAGCAGTTCTCGATAATCAGTTCTCAACAATTATTTGTTATAATTAAAGTTTAACATTATAAAATTAACAAAAACAGTATAAAACTCACATCCTGGTGAAATAGCCACATGGCAGCCAAAAACCATATATTCCCTTCCATTCTCCTGCCATTCCCTAGCTTGTGGTGCATTCTTTCCAAAAATTGGGACTTTTTAAAATGCTGCGGGATGTGGGACAAATTGTTAAAAAGCGGGATGTCTGATCACCTTCAGCCACTGAGATGGGTCACTAGAGACAGGCCAATCCTTTACAAGACAATACTTGACCACCTGTGGCACAAACAAAACTGCTCAACCTGCAGAAGACGGACTTGGAAACTCTGTCATCCACTGTACTCTCCAGATCTTGCACCAATGGCTCCCACTTCTCCAGGTTTGGGCCACGTGTTTCAAGTTCAGTTGTCCACATGCCGTAGAGAACGCCTTCCTCCCTTTCACGGACACTTGCTCTCCAGGATTCTCTGCCACTGGCAGAAACAAGCCGCCCTGAGGTGGCAGAGCTGTGTTGCTAGTGTAGACACAGTCATGCTGCTTGCTGTTTGAGGTACGATAAACAGCTTCTGATTTGACGTAGGACACTTCATATTTAATAATTTAGGTTCCTTAGCTGGGCATTGTAGTGGGCACCTATAGTCCCAGCTACTTGGGAGGCTGAGGCAAGAAAATCGCTTAAGCCCAAGAGTTTGAGGTTGCTGTGAGCTGTGACACCACCATACTCTCTACTAAGGGCAACATGGTGAGACTCTGTCTCACACACACACAAAAATAATAATGATCTGGGTTCCCTGACTTACTAATTCAGAGTGCAAAGTAAGACCACACAGGATCTGGATATTCTGCCAAATCCTTGCATGGAGGAAAACGTGATGTAAATTTTATCTGTTTGTTCATTCCTTTTTTTTTTTTCTTTAACTTTTCCAGGGCCTATGGAGACCCAGGCTACCCTCTCTGTACTTTCAGGAAGTCCAAACTCATCACACAACTCCAGCCCCATGTTCTTTCCTGCCTTCAGGGGGAGCAGTTCCTCCAGGCTGAGTTTCTCCTTCACAGTGGGAGAGGGGCCTCCTCTGAGGACCTCTCAATGCCTCCCAGGCCTGCTGTCCCCTTGTGCACAACTGTGAACCATGAGGCAGGGGGGACACCAGTACCTCCTCTGTGAAGGAGGCACGGTGACGCCATCTCCTGGTTTGCTGGGCAGATCCAGGACAGGGCCATGTGGCCAGTACTTGGTGCACCTGCCACTGGACACATGTCAGTCCCCTTCCTTGTCACTTTGCTGTCAGTCTGCTCGGCTGAGCTTATTATCCATTACCATATTGAAGAGAAGGGGAGAGAAGTGGGCCGGTGTTAGGGTTAGAATGGGCAGACTCAGGGCCAAATCTTACCCCTGCCATTTGAAGGTTGCATGGACCTGAGTGTTCCATAGAGCCTGTGAGCCTCAGTTTTCTCATCTGCAAAATAAGGGCAGGATTATTGTGAGACTTAGAGATGATGTAATTAGACTGCAGCCAAAAGATGCCAGATCAATGCCAGCTCTAAATACGAGATCGTCCTGTTGTCATCATCTATCCTTTGACAAAATCGTGACTCTGAAGGGTCAGTAATTCCCAGGACGGGCAGTACCTAATGTTACCACCTGACATTATCACCTCCAGTGTGGAAACTCAGTGGTGGTTTCCTTTTAGCCCGTGGCAGCTGTCAGAGCTGGTCAAGGGCCCTCTGCCACCTGTCTGTTGGCAGCTGGTGTGATAAAACGCGGGGCCCTGTGCATGGGACTGTCATCAGCAAAGACAAGGAATCAAGAGCTGACAGACACCACAGTACAAGCCTCAAAAACACCAAGGCACAGAAGGAAGCTGGACAGAGAGCTCCACATCACGGAGTCCACATACACAGGCAGCAAATCTACATGGCGACTCAGGTTTGTGGCTGCCTGGGGCTGAGGATGAGAACAGAAATTGACAAAAAATGCATATAAGGTTGTTTGGAGGGATGAAAAACTTATTCTAAAGTTAGATTGTGGTGATGATTTAATGACCCAAGTTTACTGAAGGTCATTGAGGTGGACACTGAAAATGTGTGACCTTTCATAGAACATAAATTGTACCTCAGCAAAGACGCTTCAGTAAAGAACAGGATCAATGTCACCACAAGATCACACAGCCGGGGAGTGGAGCTGCTGGGACCTGGCCCCGCCTGCATCTCTGAATCTCCTTCCCCACCGACACCATCCTCAGAGTCACCACCAGGGTGGGCATCATGTCTACTGTGTCCGGAGAAACCAGCCCAGCTCTCCCACATTCTGTCTCCTCCTGCTCTTGCTCCTGGGTCACCTGCTCCCAGGCCCTGACCCTGGACGGCCCCGGGCAGGACCCTGTTCCTGGCAAGCCCATACCCTGGTTCTTGGTTGAGTCTCTGGCTTTTTCACTTCCATCATTTCTGCTAAACTGTCACCCTGTCTGAGAGGTCTTTTCCAGCCATCCCGTGTGAAACAGCTTCTGCCCCAATCTCTCTCTGTCCTGTCCAGCGCCACCATCCCTCTTAGTGCTCACTGGGCCCACACGCGTTAGTGTTTCTCCGTCTCCTCTAGAACATGCTCGTCTTGGACTTGAGAGCATTTTCCATCAGGGTTCTCCTGGGACACCTGGGGAAGTGGGAGCTGTGGGTCAGGAGCAGGGGGAGGCCGGGTGTCCAGAGACTCAGACCCCTCAGGCAGCGCTAAAATGCTCTTCACAGTGTAGGGGTGGCAGGCGAGCAGAGGCAGAAATAAAAAAGGAAAAAAAGGAAGTGTGTCCAGGTCATTTCATGTCATTTGGAGTGAGTGGGTTGCATCCTCCCCCTTCTTCATGTCACTCAGACTGCTGACGCCCTTCAATACTTTTCTGAAATTGTGGATGACTTGTCTTTGGAGGCATTGGTGATGACCTCCCTTTTTATATAATATATACATTAAAAGTCCTGGAAAATGAATTTCTGTGGGTCACAAGGAGCACACACACGTGCACACACACAGGGGTTAGTCTGCCATGCTGACACTTACCAGCCCCCCTAAATGCTAACACTTAAGCACAGACACAGGGGCATGCAGGAACCATAGGAGATGGAGCAGGGGACACCTGAGAAACACCCCCTCACTTGCAACCCCCAAGGTGCCCTTACCTCTGGGTGGGCTCCTGTCCACGTGTATGAGCATTTGGGGACATGCTTTAAGCAGAGACAGTCCCCGCCCTGCTGCAGTCCTCTCCGGCGGGAGCCCCGAGTCCACTCCTGTGGGTCTTGCTTCTTTGTAGCGGGTGCCTGGGTGTCCCGCTGCCCTGGGGGGCACCCCCCATCTAGGGCACAAAAGGCAGGTGCTTGCCCTGTCAGCCTTGCCTGGTCCTTGTCCCCTCAGTGTGCATATGGGTTCTGGGGCCCCCTCCACTTTTTCCCAAGGGCTCTCCAGGCCCCAGACTCCCCCCTACTTACTTGTGGAGGCACCCCCCTCTTTGGGAGGGTCCCCAAACATTGCAGGACATGCTTGCTTGGGGAATACAGAGACCTTGAATCCCGTGGCTGGACCGGTCTCTTCTCCCCTTGAGTGCAGTGTTATCAGATGGCCCCCACCCTCACCCTCACCCCCATCCCCATGCTCAGCTATGAACAGGGTGGGTGGGGCCAGCTGCACAGGAAGGGCCAGCCGTGCAGTGTACAGTCCCCCTGTCAGGTAGAGGGGCCTCCATGCTGGTCCCAGCCGTGCAGTGAGCTGACAGCAGGGTGTCTTTTCTCTCCCAGCTGCACTACACAGTGAGCCTTCTCCACTCCTCCCCACCCCCCTCAGTCTGTAGTGACTGAATGTGCTTCCTTGGAGGGGTTAGGTTTAAATCTAAAGATGGACATAGTCCAAGGTGCTTGTCTCCGCAGGTGTGGTGAGTCAGATGACCTGCCCAGACCCTCTCAGATTATTCCACCAGCGAAGCCTGAAACAGCCCTTGCAGCTCTGCCCCGCCATCTCCAGGACTCCCTCAGGGTGTCCTGGTGGAGTGAGAGGCCTTTCACAGTCGTCAAGGGATCCACTTGCCCCACCTCTACCGGTGAGGAGGGCTCTGTGTGCAGTGCTAGTGACACCAGTAAGATGTGCTCCTTCCCTCTGAGAACCTTGAGTCCCACTGCATTCCTGTAACAACCCTGGAAAATGGGGAACTTCCAGAATGTAGGAAGAATAATGGCTGAGGTAGATGTCATCACCCTAAACCTTGGAAGCTGTGACAGGTGACCTTCCCTGGTGTGTCAGGACTCAAATCCCGACTGTCTGGCTCTGTAGTCATAACCAGTCTTCACCCATCTTCTCAGTCACAGTTCAGAAGCACCACCAAGACCACATGTAGTCCCATGGCAGACACAGTCACCAGCTCGGTGACACGAGTGAACAGGCATTTCCTCTTTCCCACTACTTAGAATATTTCTAATGCTGCCTGTTATTTGAGCAATTCAGAGAAAACAGCCATTTTGCCAAAGTCTCGTCTTTGCTGGGATGCAGAAAGCACAACCCCATAGACACCAGCTGGAGTGGCAGAGTAGGTGACCTCCTGGACGCCCAGCACCCCCACGCCTCCTCCCTCTGATGAGGATGCCCTGTGCACCAGTCTCCAAGGTAGATTTTGAAAATGGTTGTGTGAGTTGAGACTAATTATTTAATAAAACAAAACAAAATAATGGAAAATATAAAAGAACATGGAAGAATAGAATAGAAAATATCAAAGTATAAAAATCACAAGGAAATTTCAGTGTTGTTTGATTTTTATGTATAAATGTGCAGTGGTTCATGATGTAAGTGTATTTCTCACTGTTATGCCAGAAAGCCAGCTAGGAGCAAGCCAGAGTGGCCTTTCATAGACAAGGAGTAAACAGAATAATTAGTACTTAGAGAAGAAGAGATCGGTGTTAATAATGAGCTCACATCCGCACCCAGGGAAACATCTGGAAAAGGCACAGTAAAGCCAGGCGTCTTTAGTCTAGAAGAACCTAGAACCACAGCAAGGTAAAATGAAGGACAAGGGGCCAATCTGTGCAGAGTCACAGCTAAAATAAAGCTTGGATATGTGAAACTTTCATGAGTAAACTAAGATTAATGTGCAAAGCTTATTTTTCTTTTAACCCATGTGTCCCTGGGATGTTACATTTCTGTAAACTTGGTGATAAGATCATAAGTGTGTTAATTTGAAGGAGTCTATTTCCTTGTAAACGGCAGGATAAACAGACCAGGTGCTGAGTCTCCCTTGCTCTCTGCTGTTGGTGCCTGGAATAAACCTAATTGCTGGTCTGCACAGGCTGCACCTGTGGCAGCCACCTCAGGTGTGGACGTGAGCCTGCGAAGATGATCCCCCACCTACGAGATGCTGGTGGATCATTTCCATCCTGGAGAGACCGTGCCACAGCTCAGCAATGCCCACCAGTTAGAGGGAGGCACGCAGGTCTGTGGTTTACTCACAAGACCTTCTTCCCTGAGATTTCTTCTTGAACACTCATTCCTAAGGGGCATTGCTTTCCCAGGACCTCATCTAATTGTGTGGCTCAATTTCTGTACTCACTATGCTGGGCCTGGGTAAACCATACACCTGTAGGGAAAAAAGAGAGAGAGAAAGGGAGGAAGGGAACTCAGCTTCTTGTACCTGTCATGGATGTAAAACTCCTGGCAGCAAAGTGGGACTTGTGGTGATAATTGTGACACAATAGATGTTGACAAGACAGGCTCTTGATGTGTTCATCTGCATACTGATCGGGGCACCTTTCCTCAAGTCATCTGGGTCCAGCTGGAAGGCCCAGCCCACGCCTGCAGAACAAGCAATTGCTCAATCATAGATATCCAAAAACTCAACGTAGGGAAGGGAGCATTTTTGTTTTTGAAAGGAAAAGGCATGCGAGAACAAAGGATGTAAAGAAAAATACAAGACAAGCTACTATTTAGCTGTGCATTTCCTATTAGCAAGTATGGACCATCTTTTGAGCACTTTGACACATGGCCTTGACTGTAGGGGATTGGAAGACCACTGAGAAATATGTAGCTAACCATTTAAGAACCCTTAAAAACTCTATACCCCATAATTAAGCACTGATTTACTTCTAAAATTCTAGCAGTGGCTGGATCTTTGTGAGTGGACATCTAGACATTCTGATTGGAAGGAACCGAGGCGACACCACTTTGGTCCTGCAGTTACTATCTTTCTAAAGATGAAAGTTTAATGTTCTGTGTTGTGTTTGCTACATTAGTATTTTTATTTTCAAAGGAACATATTCTAGCCACAAGTGGATGAGTTAAAGCATCTCAGCATAAGTGGTGGTAACTGGCACACCTGAATTCCTAAACTAGAATTGCAAATTTGAAGCCCATCTGTTGGCTTTTGGAGTCTGTCATAAACTTACCAGGAAGAACTTGAATGGAAGCTCACCAGAAGAAAACTGGCAAGGGTAATAAATTTTATGACGGTTAACTCAACAAGGTCATAATGATGTATGCGTGTGACATACCACTTATGAAGAAGTAAATAATATCAGGAAGGTCTGTCCTCTTCCTACACGTCATGCATTACTTACAAGACCTTCCTTGCAAGTCAGTAGGATTTTGGAGTCTGAAAGCTCCATTTTCATAGATAGCAGCTAACTTACGATGTCAGGGTTTTCCCTGATGCACTGCCACACTAATGCCCACAGCAGAGCTGGGAGCAGGGCTAGTCCCCAACAGTCTGTCACATAGACGGCTTCAACCACTTGGGGACTTTCTCCATACTAGGCTCTTGGATCTAGGCTGATCTAGAAGTCTCCCTGGGGGAGGGGGAAATTATCACAATGTGCAGTCATCACCTGTGTATTAAAAACAGTACCATCTTTACAGGACTCTTTACTTCTGACTGAAGCATTTTCTAGAACATCTGGTTGGTTACACTTTGCATAAATTAACAGACTGTCATCTCCGTGTGACAGTTACCTGTTTACTTTCACTTCATTAAATGCCATTTTTCAAAAATAGCACAAGATATATGAAACACAACATGTAATTAAGCAAAACAATCCAAATAAACATAAATAATCATCATGAGAATGGGAAGGAAAAAATCCACTGGAGCAGAAAGCTGGGGAGCTGACTCTTGCCGGCATTTAAAGGTGAACCCAGTGTTTGCAACCATGTTTCAGGAGGCTCCAGCAAGTGATTTGCGCAATGATACAGGGAGCCGTTTATCATCTGCTAAAAAGGCTCCATTTTAAGTTTATTATTTAGGTAGAGTGGAGTTCCCATTTTTTAGTACAGGAAAATACATTTCTAAGGAAGCAAAATATTAGGAGAAATTATGATGCAAGAGAGACAGAGAAGATGAGCGGGCGTGGGCCACACGTGAGTGACAAAGAAGATGAGTGGCATGGGCCTCACGTGAGTGACAGAGAAGATGAGTGGTGTGGGCCACACGTGAGTGACAGGGAAGATGAGTGGCGTGGGCCACACGTGAGTGACAGGGAAGATGAGTGGCGTGGGCCACGCGTGAGTGACAGGGAAGATGACTGGCATGGGCCACACGTGAGTGACAGGGAAGATGACTGGCATGGGCCTCACGTGAGTGACAGAGAAGATGAGTGGTGTGGGCCACATGTGAGTGACAGAGAAGATGAGTGGCGTGGGCCACACGTGAGTGACAGAGAAGATGACTGGCGTGGGCCACACATGAGTGACAGAGAAGATGAGTGGCGTGGGCCACACGTGAGTGACAGAGAAGATGAGTGGCATGGGCCACACATGAGTGACAGAGAAGGCCCGCAGGGCTCTGGGGATCCACCACCGGGAGTGTGAGACCCCTGTTCTTAGCAGTTCTCTGTCACTTCCACTCTGCACTCATTCTGGGGCAAATCACTTAACAGAGAGAAACACAAATCACCTTTCCTACTCCTGGTTTAGCGTCTTGTCTTTTTGATGAAATTGCACTATTTTCATTTTTCTCTTAACCAGTTCCTATAGAAAAATTTGTTTTTTATAAACCGCTACATCATTTATATTGATGAGCAAAAGTTCCAGAGTTTTATTTTCAGAGTTCCCGTTTTTATTATTTATTCTATCTATCTATCTATCTATCTATCTATCTATCTATCTATTCATCCATCATCTCTATTACCTTTCAGTGTGACCCTTGAGCAACTGGAGAGGAAAATATAATAATCATATTATATTTTCTATAATTAGCAATAGTCATAAAGTGTCATATGTCATATCTAAATTATTTAACTCTGTATTGAATATACATTACTCTCAACAGACTCTACCATTTTTCTAGTACTTCACATCACACCATCTCGTTTTCTGCCCCGACGTACTGTCATTCTTCTGCTAAGTATGTCAATCACAATTTCTTTCTGCTACTCCTATTTCATGGGCCAATATTTCTGAGTTATGCAGTGGGAGGAGAAACAGAATATATTTCTGCCAGGTTTGGGAGAGATGGCGCTCCACAGGCACTAGAAATTTTCATCCCAGAAGTGAGTGTAAGATACCAGGCAAAATACACCCAATCTTAAATTAGTTAGCTCGATAGGAAAGTGAAAAATTCACACTCGATATTTTCTGGTCTATTTTCACTTTCTAGATGAATTTTCTCTCCCATAACAGTCCTAATAGACTTGCCAGATTTGATACATAAAGATTGTTAAATGAGAAAAGAAAAAACAAAACCAACTGAAATAGAGGAACTGTTCCTAGGTAGCCTGAATATACGGACGCCTTTAGGTGAGAATGACAACTTTATGGTCTCTAAAATATCAGTGGGCCTTTGGCAAACTAAGTTGGTTAGAAGAGGTGTGTAAATTAAATGCTTAATGTGTGTGAAAGAAAAAAAATGCTAGGCATTTTAACTGTACAAAGATTGAACATTTTTGTGTGGCAAAGAGTGGTAAGCAGAAATCAGAAGAGAATTGTAAGACGTTCCCACATATAAAAATCTCCTAAAATTGATTAAAACAACACAAATAATCACAGAAATTTGTTAGGATGCACAGGTAGTGATAAGGGCTAATCAACATATAGAGAGTTGTCAGATTTTACTGAGAGTCAGAAAAGTGGGAGATAAAACAGTAGCGAAATTGGGTTGATGAGAATTCCAGGAAAATGAGAGTATCTAATGCTGAGAACGTGTGGAAGAAGGTACTCTCCTGACTTCGGGACGTGCTAGAGACTCTTCCAGAATGAATTTGGAACTATGTCTTAAAATTAAGAAAATAAATACCATTGAATTCAGCAGTTCCATTTCAGGACTATATCCTATAGAAAACAAAAACCCAGCGTATAAGGATATAATCTCTAGATTATTGACAACAACATTGTGGTGGTAAAAATACACTAATCAAAGCAGTGATGGTCAAATATATTGTGCTCCAGAGTATAAAAGGGACTGGGAGGTATTTGGGATTATGGATTATTGTACAATTGCCATAGAATGAGTTACTGCGGGGCCAGTGGATGTGTCTGTGAGGACAGAATGTGGCTGAGTGTCACACCTGCTACTAATCCACTTTTCGAAGACAATCACGTTTGAGTGATCATGTAGAGACAGGGGCCAGATCCCAGAGATGGGCGCAGGCCTAGACGGGCCTGAGGGTTTGGAGACACAAAGACACAGTGCCTGAGACTCTTAACGTCCCTCTTGTGTTATTTCATTGTTTTCGTAGTTATTCAGACCATATGTAACTTTTGTAATCCAGAAGGTAAAGAATTAAATAAATTAAATATGTCTAGAAGAAAGGGACAGATACAGAAAAGCAGGTGACTTAATCTCATAATCCCTTCACCTTCGTGAGGGAGAGAAAGGTAACAGAGGTCAGAACCAAGGGTACCCGGGGTCCGGCCCTGAGTCCACCGTAACTCCATGAGGAAGCTTCAGAAACTAATGTAGCATGACATTGTGATAGCGTCTGAGAGAGGTCAGTCTTCTAGGTCTGGAGTACTGGAGGGGAAAGCCTGCCAGGGTGCTTCACAGGAGGGACCGAGTGGTCCCAGGGAGGGACATGTGCGCAGGGCAGTCAGGGGAGGCTCTCTGGGGGCTGGGAGGCACGCAGAAGGCAGATTATGTGGGGCAGAGCAAGGAAGAGGGGTGATCCCTCGCCTGACCAGCTCCCTAGACTAAAGTCAGAGTCTTTGACGAAGGGGATGAGGAAAAGGGGTCATCGCCAGCTGAACCTGGCTCTAGCATGGGGCCAGCCGGGAGAGGGAGTGCACTGGTTTCTGGCACTGGCCTCCCTCCTGTGCCCACTGCAGGTCTCTGTTCTCAGCAGTGCTGTCTGAATGTGGCATCAGCTTTGGCAGCAATGTGGTAATAGAGAAATGGTTGTGTCCCCACGTGGAGGTGGGGAGTTGAGAAGCAAGTGATGAACTCCTCTGGGTGCCAAGGGATGGGTCAGCAGGTGCCAGGGCCCAAACTCCAGGCTGGGTGAGGGCCAGTGGCACCTGACCTGTATCTGGCTCCCAGGCTGATGTCTTCTGGAAACACAGAGGCAGT